>WTXD01000393.1:0-10347 GCA_022496205.1 Gloeopeniophorella convolvens | reverse complement strand
GGTGGTGGAGGCCGACCGATGGTGCGCGTCCGCGTGCCTGTCCGAGTCCGGGACCGGCAACGCGCATATCACAGACTCGGCTGTCACTTTGGCGTCGACCGCAACGACGCTTGGCGGAAAGATGTGCGGTGCAGCAACTGATTCCATGGTTCGGTAATCGCAGGGTCGACCTCTGGGGTTGAGTGGACAAGGCCCTCTTCTCGAGCTTAGCGCGAGTGCGTATATGTGAAGCTTCAACACCTCGGACTACGGACAATTCTGTGGGGCAACCGATGTCGAGTGACGTGACTTTATGCTCGCCGGCTTCGGCCCCCGACCGTTATCCCGGTTATCCAATGCATGGGGATGTACAGTTTATCTAGCGGTCTTCATCCCTCTCTTGATGCAATCCTGTCTCGCGTCGCCCGTGAATCGAACGAGGCGGCCGCGAGGGTGATAGCGTAGTATATTTCAAGCGCGTGCCACTGCATCAAAGCCGGGTCTGCCATAGCTGCACACGGCGATGATAATCATGTCTGCTGTGCTGCGAGCGAGCAATACACCTAATGCCCAATGCTACACCAACGAACCCGATCATCGAGGCCGCACCGAGGTGAATGACGTCACCCTAGGGCTGCCATTTGCAGGCCGAAGCGCGCGTTCCGGACCGCAGCCGCGACGTCTTCAGATCTAGTCTTTCAGGTCGACCACAGTCGACATGTCGAGCATAGTCAATCTCTTTGTTTCATCCCCTGATACCCGATCGGAACGCCGCTTTGACCTCCACATCAATATCTTGCAGCTCAAGGTTCCTCTTTCTGTCTTCAGTTCACGCTAAGGGCTCATCGACGGGTCTTGCTCAGGGAAAGCTTGAGCTTATCACTGGAATCCCCGTAGCGAACCAACAACTGGCCATCTACAACGATGATGCGGACTCAGAACCCATCAGAACTCTCGCCGATGATGAGAGGCCACTAGGCTTCTACGGGCCGAGTAGCCTCCAAGTTCTCAAAGTAGGCATGCAGACCACCCGCGCGGGGGGCAAATACTTAAGATGATCCTCTTCTGGCTTCAGGTTGTAGACACAAATCCATCATTAACATTCACCGGGCAGCTCACAGACCTTAGCGGTGTCGATAAGTTTGAGCTTTCCGACGAACAGTACGCCCTCCGGCAGGGTATGTCGTATACAATGGACCCGGTCCCTTAAACCTGATATTCAAACACAGATTCTGTTCTCGCATACAAACAGCGTCACAAAGTCGGCCGCTTCGCTGAGAAAACTGAGCAGACACCCCAGCCAGAACCACAAGTTGATATCCCGATTGGATCACGATGTGAGGTCGAGTCGACAGAACCAGGGCTACACAAACGCGGCACGGTACGCTACGTTGGGCTAACCGAATTCAACAACACGGGTGGTGTGTGGGTTGGAATCGAATACGATGAGCCGATCGGAAAGAACGATGGGTCTGTGCAGGGCAAGCGGTACTTCACGTGCGCCCCCAAATTCGGGGTGTTTGTGCGGCCAGACAGGGTAACAGTAGGCAACTTCCCTGTAGAGGACCCGTTTGCAGAGGACGAGGAGATGTAAACTCGGGTCGTGGCAGTCCTAGCGGTGGAAGAGTCGAGAAGCCTCGTGCGCATGGCCGACCGCGTTTCTCACGGGTCTGAGGCGTTACATTACCGAAGACAATCGCAGGGCCGCGCGTCGCCCTCGCTCATCGACTATAAAGTCGTTTTGCGTGGCTCCTCCATTCCACTCTTGTACCTTGTCTTCTTCATTCTTTCAATATGGCCAACCCGAGCGGCGATCCTCCTGGCCCCGGCCCTAACGATACCTCCACTGCGATCCTTAGGCAAAAGAAATCGTAAGCATATGTGCTCGGGGCGCGCCGATTCACCCGTAACGTCGCGTCGTAGGCCCAATCGTTTGATTGTCGATGAGGCGACCTCCGATGACAACTCTGGTGTGTACCGTTCTTGGGTGGCAGGGTATTGTTGTCTCAGCTTATTCGTAGTTGCCACACTCAACCCGGTCACAATGGAGACGCTTCAGCTCTTCCGCGGAGACACGATCATCGTCCGGTATGTGATCCACGTTTCTAGCTATCGTCTCCAAATCTCACGCACGCATTTAGCGGCAAGAAACGCCGGGATACGGTCCTCATTTGCTTGAGTTCCGATGATGTCGAGGAGGGTCGCATTCAAGTGAACAAGGTTGCCCGCAACAACCTTCGCGTCAAGCTTGGCGATCTCGTCAATGTGCACCAATGCCTGGATATCAAGTACGGCAAGCGTGTGCATATCTTGCCATTCGATGACTCCATCGAAGGCCTGAGTGGCAATATCTTTGATGTCTACATCAAGCCTTACTTCCTCGAAGGTGTGTAGCTCCATTGCTCCCGTTTGTCGGTTGTTAATCGTGACCCTACGCAGCTTACCGTCCCGTTCGCAAGGGTGACACGTTCCTGGTCCGTGGTGGTATGCGGACGGTCGAGTTCAAGGTCATGGAGACAGACCCGGCAGAGTATTGCATCGTCGCGCAAGACACGGTCATCTTCACAGGTCTGTCCTTCCTGTTGCTCGGGTTAGCGTATTCCTGATTTCTTGCATAGAGGGCGACCCTGTCAAGCGTGAGGACGAGGAGTCGAATCTTAACGATGTCGGCTATGATGACATCGGTGGTGTTCGCAAGCAGATGGCCCAGATTCGCGAACTGGTTGAGCTTCCTCTGCGTCACCCTCAACTCTTCAAATCTATCGGTATCAAGCCTCCTCGTGGCATTCTCATGTACGGTCCTCCTGGTACAGGAAAAACCCTCATGGCCCGCGCTGTAGCCAACGAAACTGGTGCATTCTTCTTCCTCATTAATGGACCCGAAATTATGTCAAAAATGGCTGGCGAGTCAGAGAGCAACCTTCGCAAGGCATTCGAGGAGGCCGAGAAGAACTCACCTGCGATCATCTTCATTGATGAAATCGACTCTATCGCTCCCAAGCGTGAGAAGGTCTGTCATCTTTGTGCCAGTCGCTCTTCACGTCGCTGACTGGCCACCAGACTAACGGAGAGGTCGAACGTCGTGTTGTATCGCAACTTTTGACTTTGATGGATGGTCTCAAAGCACGCTCTAATGTCGTGGTTATGGCTGCTACCAACCGACCGAACTCCATTGACCCGGCTCTCCGTCGATTCGGCCGCTTCGATCGTGAGGTCGACATCGGTATCCCTGATCCAACCGGTCGTCTTGAGATTCTTCGTATCCACACGAAGAACATGAAGCTTGGCGATGACGTCGATCTCGAGCAGGTATGTGTAGCTCTAAGTACCGGGATGACCGTCCCTGATGCGGTCCCTAGATTGCCGCCGACACACATGGTTACGTTGGTTCAGATATTGCTTCTCTCTGTTCGGAGGCTGCTATGCAGCAAATCCGTGAGAAGATGGATCTGATCGACCTGGACGAAGACACCATTGACGCCGAAGTTCTCGATTCGCTGGGCGTCACGATGGAGAACTTCCGCTTTGCGCTCGGCGCGTCGAATCCCTCTGCTCTCCGCGAAACAGTGGTCGAGATCCCGCAAGTTGCCTGGGACGATATTGGTGGTCTCAGCAAGGTCAAACAGGAGCTCCAGGAGACTGTGCAATACCCCGTCGAGCACCCCGACAAGTTCCTCAAATATGGTATGCAGCCATCCAAAGGTGTGCTATTCTATGGTCCTCCTGGTACTGGTAAGACCATGCTTGCCAAGGCTATTGCGAGCGAGACGCAAGCAAACTTTATCTCGATCAAGGTCAGAGCCCCACAGCTAGTGTAACAAGCGCTTGGCTAACGGACAGTTCTAGGGTCCTGAATTGCTTACCATGTGGTTCGGTGAATCCGAGGCGAATGTTCGTGACGTGTTCGACAAGGCGCGCGCTGCTGCGCCCTGTGTCATGTTCTTCGACGAGCTCGACTCAATCGCCAAGGCGCGTGGTGGCTCTTCAGGCGACGCCGGCGGTGCTGGTGACCGTGTCCTGAATCAAATCCTCACCGAGATGGATGGCATGAACGCGAAGAAGAACGTCTTCATCATCGGCGCGACGAATCGTCCTGACCAAATTGATCCTGCGCTCCTGCGTCCCGGTCGTCTCGACCAGCTCATCTACATCCCTCTTCCCGACGAGGAGTCGCGGTTGTCCATTTTGAGGGCGGCGCTTCGCAAGTCGCCTGTCGCACCCGACGTCGACCTGGAATTCCTCGCGAAGAACACCCACGGCTTCTCTGGCGCTGACTTGACGGAGATTTGCCAGCGTGCCGCGAAGTTGGCTATTCGTGAGAGCATTGAGGCCGACATCCGCAAGGCGCGCGAGCGCAAGGAAAAGGAGGACGCTGCGGGCGACACCAAGATGGAGGAGGACGAGGAAGAAGAGGACCCTGTGTCTGTAATCAGCAGGGACCACTTCGAGGAGGCGATGAAGTATGCTCGCCGCTCCGTCTCGGACGGTGACATCCGCCGGTACGAGATGTTCGCCCAGGTAAGTCCGACCTCTGCAGTGCCAGACGTCGTGGTACTAACGAGACCTACTCTCGGTAGAACCTCCAACAATCGCGCTCTTTCGGTTCGTCCTTCAAGTTCCCAGAAGGCTCGGGGGCACCAGCCGGAAGCTCTGGCGCGGCACCGAGCAGCGGCAACGCGGCCTTCGCTGAGGACACGCAGGATGATGACTTGTACGCGTAGGAGTTATTGGTTCGATATTTCTCGCTGGCTTGTGACTGCATTTGTGACTACTCGAAGAGCATAGCGATGTGAATGATAGATTTCGTTGTAATGTACGGCCCACGGACGGTGCGCTGTATAAGTCGAAAACTGGGTCGAAGACCGGCCGAGATTCACAAATGCTCCTGCCTGGATGCAAGATGAGTCGCAGCAGTGCGTTACTGCACTCCGTCGACAGGGATGTGTGGAGGGTGAAAGCATTTGTTTGTCTGCTAGACGTGGTGCATGAAACCGTTTCACCGCTACGATACAAGGGTAGGTACATTGAGCTGCATATTCTGGCAACTTTTACAATCACACTCCTTTCTGCCCATGCCCTTACTCCTTGGGAGTGTCGGCAATACGGTATGTAATCTTCTGGGCGCTGACCTGCAATCCAACAAGATTGTAAGCTCGAATAGTGCCTTAGGGACTGAAATCGGAATACAGACCTTCCCGTCGAGCATATATTGGAACCCCTCTGCAACACTGGCGAGGCCGAGTGGCTTCAGAAGCAAGGGGTTCGGGCGAAGGTTGGTCTTGGCGAGTAGCTCAGACAAGTTCTTTGCCCACTTGCGCCCGTTCTCTGCCTTCTCGGGGTCGACCGGGCGGTTTGTGGGGAAGTCGAAACCCTGCGCACGATCGACCTGTCAGCACTTTCTTACAGAAGCCAGCAGCGCCATCGACGAACCTTACCGAGCCAATCGTAGACGATGCTGGGGGTGTTCTTGATCGTGCCCTCCAGCTCTGAAGGGTACGGCCGCGTGATGGTGGCGAGTGCACCCTTCCCACCGAGCGCGGCGGCGACGAGTTGCGGGGAGCCGCTGTCGCCCACGCAGTCGACTGCGTACTCGAGGTCGGGCGCAGCCTCGCGCAACTGCTTCGCCGCCGCCGCGGAGTCGCGGTAGTCGACAACGACGTCCGCGCCGAGCCCGCGCACGAAGTCAAAGTTGCGCTGCGACGCCGTCGCGAGGACGCGCAGGCCAGAGAGCTTCGCGAATTGGATCGCCCACTGCCCGACGGACGTCGCGCCGCCGGCGATGAGGACAGGCGTCGGCGTGGTGGCGGGCTCAAGCGGCGTCGGGAGCGCGAGCGACTCGTAGAGCACCTGCAGCGCCGTGAAGGGCGCGATGCCGAGCTGCGCGGCGTCCTCGAGGGACCAGGCGTCTGGGACATGCACGACGAAGTCCGCGCTCGTGATCAGGTACTCGGAGAACGAGCCGTATGGGCGGATGCCTGTTGGGTGGGATGATGACGTATGGTGAGTGCGTGCGTGAGGCGGGTGAGCGGACACGAGCACCTCCGTGCACGAAGCCGGCAACACGCTCGCCGACGGTGCGCAGACCTTCAGGGACGCCCGAACCGACCTCCTCGACCGTCCCAGAGAAGTCGCATCCAGAGACGGATCCCGCGCGTTTGGCGAACTTCGCGGTCTTCCCTGCGGAGAGTTTCCAGAATGTCAGACCCAGTCCGTACTACCGACCGCTGGCTCGTACAGTCTGTGGGATTCTGTGCAGCTGCGACAATTTTGACGAGAATGTCGTTAGGACCAGGCTTGGGGACTGGAACTTCGCGGAGAGCGAGAGAACCATCCTCCTGGACAACGATAGCCTTCTGTGCGGTAGGAGCCATACTTCAACTGTGCTATATGGAATGAGAGGGTTGATCAGTTCAGGGGTAACCCAATGCAAAGTACCCTTTATACTTCAATGTGCGTCACTCACAACATCGGCAGTCCCATGATCACTAATTTGCTGAAGGTACTTGGAGATAACATGAGTAATGCAAAAGAAGACGCTGTGTAAGCTACTCACGCCACGGGCGAATTACTTCATAATTACTACTATGTCGTGCCCACCAGTGCCGTGCGCGCCCGGGTCGGCGCCGGCGTCGTGATGAAGCGCAATGTACTCAAGTACATGCTGGCAGGAGGGACAATCGAGAACAAGCAGTCCCGTTCCCGCAGTCCGCCAGCCTCGGGACAGGGACGGCCGACGGCTGGTGGGTGACTCCAGTAGCACTGCACTGAACCAACTCCCGCAGGCACCACGCATTCGATGCTCCATGACTGCCATTGCTGTAGCAAACACCTGGGAAACGAGCGCTTGTGAAGTGTGCTATGTATAAGTCACCTAGTGAGTCATTTCACGGAGAGAACACCGAGCTATAATATATGACATCCCTAGTACGTCGCGCTGTATTTGAAATCTGTGTCCTTTGACACTGAATGACAGCCTGCACCTATCGGGTGCATCGATAATACGGTGCGCGTTCGGCCTGCAGTACGCGGGCTTGGTAAAAAGAGGTGCGCCTCAGTGAAAGACCGCGGAGACCCGAATCAAAAACGATCTCACAAACCTCGGCGGACCGTACTTGACCGTACGCGTAAACTCTGGATACCCTCGGCAACGCTCGCATTCCCATGAAGTCAAGACAGCGTATCTCCTGCAACGAGTGGGGGGGGGGGGGCTGGACGTACTTTCTGTGATCAGACTCGAGCTCTCCTTGTCCTTTGGCGCCAATCTGGTACTGTAAGTAGCTGTTAGCAGGATGCTGTGACGTAGTAGCGCCTTCCCATATGTTGCTTTCGGTTGTTAACCTGAGAGTAATGCAGCACGCGGCCCGCCCAGTGACGGGGATGGCGTCGTACAGAGTTAGCACCGATGCAAGCTCTTCCTGGCAACCAAACCCCCGATCGAGCCCTCCGAGCCTCCGAGGCCGTCACAGGCCCAGTTGACCAACTGTAAATGACATTCAACAGGGTACTGCCGACGTCCAAGTCACAATCGTACAGGCCTGCGCAGATCAGAATGTAAAGGTATTGAATAAACTTCTCACTAATTCACAGTCCTATCACGACACAATGTAGCAACATCTGTCTGAGGTCCTTGAGATATATGCGAACAACATCCTCCCGATACATCTTACACGTTTCTCCCAGGCAGTTAAGATCAAGGCGCAGCATCGAGCAGTGAACGGTGCATGCAGGGTTGGTACACACAACCATGGTCCCTGGGCCCGAATCATGGCAAATAATGAATCCTAGAGAATAAAAAACCTCGATTCAGAGGCGGGGGGAGTACAGTCTTCACGCTGCCCAGGACGTACGCCAAGCTTGAGCGTCGATTTTGAGGCCAGCCTCACGCTGAGCCCTGATCTACAATCAAACCGTGCATGTTAGCCTGCTTTTCGGTGTTCGGTAGCTGGGATGATGCACCTGTGCGAGTCGCTGCTTGCGCTCCACCCATTCTGGATTTAGGCGATACAGTTCTTGCACCATCGCGTCCACCAGCGCGTCGTACTCTTCAGGATGTGCATATGGAGGTGTGGGCAAATCTGACAATGCGCTTGTGACACTCGCTACCGATATGCGGTTCGAGTAATCGCTCATCGGCTTTGAACGCGCCGAACGCGCCGACATTGAGGTCAGCGCAGTGACCGTCGAGTTGGATCTGATGATGGATGTCGAATCGGAATGGAGAGAAAGCGCAGTGACGGTGGCGGTAGAATTGGATCTCGATAGCACAGGAGGGGCGGGGTTGGTGGCCATTGAGTTGGACCTGACTATGGGCTGCAGAGCGGTTAAGGTTGAATTGGATCTCGATACGGAGGGGGAGGGCGCGGGGGGAGGCGCATCGAGAATGCTCTTGGGCTTCTGCGACGAAACGCTCCGCGCGACTGAAGCAGCCGAGGCAGCAGAGCGGACGGTGGCTGTTGAATTGGCGCGCGAAACTGATGGTAAAGCGGGAGGCTCATGGGCACTTGAAGTAGAAGGAACCCTGGACATCGATACAGGCTCATGCTGAACCGATGTTGAAGTGGAAGGAGTCCTTGATACCGAGGGTGGAGTGTCGCGAGCAGTGGCAGAGGAGTTGGTGCGTGACAAGGGAGTAGGGGCATCGTGAGCACTGGCTATCGAGCTTGCCCTAGACAAGGGCTGCGGGTTATCGTTCGAATGATGGGAGGATACGGTGGAATGTGCCTTCGATGCCGATGAGTGCACAGTCGCAACGGAATTGGTCCTAGATAAAGCTTCTGCTGGCGTCTCTTTGGTACCGACAACGGAGTTCGTTCGAGACACAGAAGGCGCCGGCTCGTGGAACGATCTGGCAGACGACCTTGCGGAGGCAGCAGAAACCATAGATGCAGTTCTCGATACAGTCGCTGGCTTCATGCTCTGAACAGTTGCTGTAGAATTGGATCTGGACATCGAAGCAAAGGAGGATGCCTTGGGGGATTTGATGCTGGGAGCTGGGAGCTCTCGATAATGAATGTCGTATTTCTGGGGAGAGTAGTCAGAAACATTGTGGAATTGTGGCTATGATGCAGTGTCGCACCCGGCGCCGGTCAGTGTTGCCCAAAACCTCAGAGGCCTCTTGAACCTGGATGTGATCAGCTCAGACTCAGTGTATCACTGCAGTCGAGGACTTACCTTGCCAAACTGTTCGTGAGCCGCTTCCTTCTCTTCCTCAGTCGAGTCAGGGGGGAGCTTGTCAGGGTGGGTTTCTAACACCTTCTGCTTGTACGCACGGCGCACTGCCCCAAGTTGAAGCATCAGCCATGTGCTCCATGGCACGCCGGATATTTACGTACCATCTTCGGGAGACGCATTTTGTGGAATTCCAAGAATTCTGTAGTAGTCGATGGTCGGTAGACTCATAGACTAGCGCGTGTCTGATGTTACAAACGGAGTTCGAGGGGGCTCAAAGGAAACACGAGGCGAACCGAACACCAACATAGGCGCCGGCTTAATGACCGCGTTCATCACGTGATGGCGTATCGCGTGTCCGGGCCGTGAAGATCCGGTGGGCATGAATCAGCGATTTTGACTCTGCCAACACTGCCCGCGCGCCAGAATACCTACCGGGAAAAAACCGTGAGAATTTCCGGAATGGCTGCTTCATACGTATACGGGAATCTGCTGGGCAGGGAGCCGTCCTGGAGTCTAAAAATGTTCACAACATGACCTGTTTTTAGCTATGGATTTGAAATCTTGACGGCTTTTTTGCACCAGATTTAAACTTTTCTCATAGGATCCTTCCCAAGTATGTATTGTGACCGGATGAGTCAGCCGCGTCAACGATTTTCACGGTTTTTTTCCCGGTAGGTATTCTGGCGTGCGGGCAGTGCAAAGTATTTCTGACCTCGACGTGAACGACCAAGATGCTTGCCGTACAGCAACCACAAGCGTTCCAGACCCGAGATCTGTCCCAGAAGATGCGCCAGAGCACTGTCCGGTGAGAAAAGAGCCTTAATTTATGCTGCGCATCGCTCACGTCCCTCCAGGGTACTGAATCCGAGCTCGCAGGCAAGACCGCAGCATGTGAGGGTTGCCCCAACCAGGACGTTGTGCATCAGGTGTTACGAAGGGACCCGACCCCTTGCCTCTCGTGCGAGAGCGCATGACTTTAGTGAAGCACAAGATCCTCGTCCTTTCCGGAAAGGGGGCGTGGGCAAGTCCACTTTCTCCGCGCAATTGGGCTGGGCATTTGCATCAGATCCAGAGGTACAGGTGTGTCGTCATACTACGTCTATCAATGATGAGCGTAAACTAAGGCATGTAGACCGGGATCATGGATGTCGACATCTGTGGCCCTTCGATTCCCACCATCCTCGGCATCGCATCAGA
>WTXD01000392.1:0-10411 GCA_022496205.1 Gloeopeniophorella convolvens | reverse complement strand
ATTCCTCCCACGAGTGGCCGATGAGGCCGAAGTTGTCGGCGATGCCGAGCTTCGAGAGCAGGTTATCGAGCTCGTCCATGAACAGCTCGACCGTCCAGAACTCCTTCGGCTTGTCCTTAAGGTGGCTAGACTGGCCGACGCCGATTTGATCATAGATGATGGTCGGGATGTTGTTCGTGCGGGTAAGCTCGAGGTTGGGAAGCAGGTAGAAGTGGGGGATGCCGGGCCGCCGTGGAGGATGACGACGGGCGTGACACCTGAGGCGAGGTCACCGACGGCCTTGTACCACGTCTTATGGGTTTTCGCCTGCATAGGTGAAGTCGATGAATCCAGAGGTTTCGGACGGCATGATGGCTGTCGTTGGTGCCCCAGTCCAACGGAGTTGCTGCTCTTATGAGTCCAGAGAAGCGTTTTATTTTTGTTCTTTTGAATCGATTATCGTGCACCTCCGGGGGTACAGAACCCCATGAGCACGGTAATCCTAGACCCCAGGCGGGTGGTCCTGTCTGCCTTCCCCTTTTGGATGGGTGACGCATTCGTCCCCGATTACATTCGCGTAAGAAACATCACATGATGCGACGCGCGAGTCGCGTTCGACTTGCATTCGACTGCAGGAGTGGTCGCAGCCCACTAGTACTTGCCCTTACAGCTAGAACCGAAATCATAGGTCCCTGCCAGTTATCCCCAGATACACGTGAGTCTGACATAACCTGAGCGGAGCAGGCCCAAGTTAAGTCCTCGACGCGGGGTTATCATTTTGTGTTGGCACGGCAGCAAGTCGACAGGCGGGTTTCTCGGCATCAGCAACCGAATGCTTAATCGAAACCCGGGCCTGTATTCCCGAGAAGTGGAAAAGGGCTTACGGTTTCGGTTTTAGCTGTAGGCTCGCCGATAGCCTCGTCCCCAGACGGTTTTCGGTGAGGGAGAGGGGAGGAGAGGGGAGGACTTGATAGGGAAGCCGAGACCGCAGTACCCCGGACTGAGAACAAAGTCAGAGTCAAATTTTCTGAACAATTCCCACGTTTCCCTCACAGAACGGCATTTCGTCTTCGATTTTCACCACGTCCCCCTATCCTCCCCCCTCTCGCTCGAGTAACTCGACCTCTCCTAGAACTTCTTGGAACGAGACTAGCTCTGCGAGCTGTGGCGTGTATGCCTCAAGCCCGCGCTGCTGCCAGAGGCCCTATCAAGGCACTAATCTGTATTAAATGTTGCTGAACCCGATATACCACCACAACACATAACCCCACTGTGCTCGCCGCTCTCGCCATGCATGCAGTAGCGATGCTGTAGCACGACATGACGCATTACTGAGCGTACCCCCCTCCGTGCTGCGAGATCTCACCACCACAGCTATGCGCAGAGAGCACTGCGCTTTGCGCGAGCGAGCAGAGCGTGTTCGTAGCCGTCGAGAGCGCAGCGTGCAGGATCAATGACACGCTCGCGCCGCTAGCAGAGATGCTGGAAGCGTCAAATGCGGTTTTCCCTCCCCGAAAAGCACATGTTATGGTTGACAAGGTGCACGCGAGGGGCGTGTTGGGCTCTGCGGGCGCCGGCTCATTGCCGTGCTCGGGGTCGAGGCGCACCGGCTCGTGCGCCTGCACACGTTCTGCAAGGTGCTCTCCGCAACCGGAGGTGCCTGCGCTACTAACTCGCCAAATCGAGAATGCAGGCTGATGCGTGCGTGCGCAGCAGTGATCGCGGCGGGTTGCTCGCTTCTCTTCTTCGTTGACAGCGCGTCTGAGCAGGTGCAACGTCCATGTGTGTCGCCGCTGAACAGGGCCTAGCCAACGCGACGCACCTCCTCTCCGTGCTGCGCGCCTCCCCGCGCTCCTCCTCGCGCTTCCGGCATCCTCGTGTGTCCGATGTCTATCATCCCGCGAGGCGTTACACGCGTGCGCGCCCGTGCACGTGCGTGCGCCCAGCACGCACGAGGGGCTGGATCGGCCAGTGCGAGCGGTCGTGAAGTGGACAGAGGATTCATGCCAGTGAGGGAGGGGGACGACATGATACGAAGCGTGAGGAGCAGCGGCGGGTCGAGGAACCCGCAGGGGGCTCATTCACTTTACTGAAGAGGGACGACTAGCCCTGCGGCGCCTCGATTTCGTGCGCGCTCGACTCGAGCTGCACAGCGCTTGCACCGACACCTACACCACCGCCACTTGAGTTTCTCTGCAAGACACGGCGCGCGATCGATGTACCGTACGTCCCATCATTGCCCGCGCGCACCCATGCCACCACCGCACAGTTCCGCTTGACCGCCGCATGCTGCACATGCCTCAGCGTTCCTATGCACAGCCCGCCTCAGCAACTAGAACAAAGAGGTCCGCGCGAGATGCACCGGACACGCGCAGCCCATACAGCGCAATGTGCGCGCCGCCGGGCGCCGTCGACAGCGCAAGCGATGCACCGACCGTTGGAGGCGGCGCTGCTGCCAGGCGTAGAGTCAGAGGAGGAGGAGATTCGGCATTTCCCGGAGTAGCTACGGTTCTGATACCGTCTCGCATTCTCTCTCGCGTTCCCGAACTCGCTCCAAGTCTCTCTCTCCCCCTGCTGCGTCACCCCCTATTCCATGCCCCCCTCTCGAAAATAGAGCGGTACCCTCACCGCGCTGATCCGTCTCTGCTTCTGCTCTTGCGTGCTCCTGAACCCAATCCTTCTGCTCAACTTCCAACTGACTTCCCGGTCGTGGATGGAATGCCCGAAGTCGGCGCGCGCTGAATTCGCCCGAAATGCTCGTGCCGTTCAGCTCCTCGAGTACGTATGCGTTACGAATTCGTGCGTGAATGCGGTACGGTTGGGACCACCAGGGCAAGAGTTTTCGGTCTGTCTTGAAGTTCCCATCGAGTGTGCTGCGATACACTTGAACGAGTTGCCCTCATGCGAAAATAACCTCACCGGTGTCCTTCAGGACGCGTTTATCGAATGCGCGTTTCTGTGCTGCAGCGTGGCACACTGCCGCCTCGTATCCGTCGATGTGCTGTTGCGCGACATAGGCTATGTGCGTTGCAGCCTCGAACTCCGTAGTTTCGGTGTCCATGACTTCCTGGGGTGTCTTCGTTGTGTTTACTGTGATACCCAGCAACAGCTCCTTTGGCGAGTATTTGAGTGCTGGCAATATTCGATGGTTGAGTGCGTCGATTGCGGCGTCGAGGTGCTCTGGCCACGCGCGTAGAATGTCTTTGTCGTCAGTGGGTGGATCGTTTTCACCGACTGTTGGTGCACAAAGTCGGTGCAACACGTTCAGGAGGATCTTGTTGGTGCCCTCTACGAGTCCATTGACCCACGGTGAGTATGCCGGTGTGACATGATGCTTGGTTCCTCGCGTGTCGCAGAACTCGCGGACTTCTGCAGCATTGAAGTGAGAGCCGCTGTCAGTCATGAATGTCTCGGGAGCCACAAAGTGGCGGAAGATGGTACGTAGCGCGTCGACTGTGTGTTTTGCCCGGACTTCCATCTTGTAGGGAAATGCCCAAATGTGCTGTGAGAAGACATCCAAGTACAGGCCTACGATCTTGTAGCCCCCTTTTCCTGTTGGTAGTTTAAGGTAGTCTCCGACCAGGAGCTCAAAAGGGTGCCGGCGGGTGATGGGTTGGAGAAGAGCGTGGAGGTGCGTCGGTCCGAAATTTTTGCACTCTGGGCACGTCTTCAGGGCCCGCATGATGGAGGCGTCGAGATTAGGGCTGGTTATGCGATCAAGTAAGGCAATTTTAGTGGCATCACGGCCGAGGTGGTCACCCCCGCGATGCTGTTCCACTGCAAGCTTCTCTGCCTCAGCTTGTGATACGCACTCTGTTCGCGCGCGTGCGCGCACACTAGATCCTCCATGTATGCGCCATAGTCGACCATCCTTGATCATGTACTGTGATGCTCGATGTTGGGCTTGCTTGCGGTCCCGAAGTGTTAAGATGGACAGGACTCAGGACAGAAAGGACGTCTCTGATTAGATTAGATAAGGGACTTGGTGGTCTGCGAGCTATCTGATCTACAATGTATATGACATCATTATGTTCTAGCCCCTAAGGCTGTACCTACTCTCGTTCCTGTTCTAGATTCTTCCGGGCCCTTCCATGCAAGGGGTCTCGGGCCGGCAGGCCGGGACCGGACGTTAGGTAGTTAGTTGGTCCGGTGATGGTCCTATCAGAAAGTTGCACCCCCTCATAAATTGGCTGATTTTTGGCCAGTGATGGCCGGATGGTACTCTAAAGTTCTCCATTAAGTCTGGAAACGTGTCTAATAAGCATTTTGGGCACTATTCTAGTATGGTTGTGTGTCGCTAGTCCAAGACCGCATTGGCGCGGGACAATGGAGTTGGCGGAGCAGTGGCATGCACACTGTTGCTGCTTGCACTTGCAAAGTCAATGTTGCGCACGGGATTTTGTGGTAGTGGTGGGAGGATGTGGGGACCGGCCCTGAACGTGGCAGTGCAGCCACGGCAGTCCGATGCAGCGCTCAAGGCGCGCGGGAAGCTGCGCATGCAGTTGTGAGGTGGCGGGGCGGTGGGGCGGATGCGAGGCTGGGGATGCCATCCTCGACCAGGAGAGTGGAACCGCGCTCGTCAGAGCGCGGCAGTGGTTTGGCGTGGCAAGCAGTGGCGCATGGGGTAGCGGCAGGGGCTGCGCGTGCACAATCGCATAGCGGCAGGGGTGGTGAGTTGAACATGAGTATGGTGTGACTGTGCTCGTCCGGGAAGGTGAAGCTGCACTCGTTGGAGCGCGGTGGGGAAGTGGGGATGCGCGGGTCGGCGCGCCATGTCACGGTGGCATCACTGCGTAGAGGGGCTCGTGGTGACGGCGTGTTCGTGTCACCCCGTTTTGTAATGGGGCCGCGCGACGAGGGTGGAAGTGATGTCATCGTCATCGTCATTGTGACGAGTTGGGAGGCGGGCACGAGAACGGCCGCGCCGTCACCGTTTCCGTCAATGGAACCGCATGGCGGGGGCAGCGGCGGCGCTTCCGCAGGGCGCGTGTCGCTGCACCACGTCGCGGCGGCGCTATGCAGCGGGACCTGCTGCACTAGCACATCAGCGTTGTTGCGGTGTGGCGCAGGGCCGTGTGACACGATTTAAGCGTGTGCACTCTCCTTCGGGGCGCCTGCACGGAAACGGTCAGTTGGCGGGTCACAGAGATGACTGAGGACCCGGGAATGATGGCAGGGGTGCTAAGGATGGCGGGCATGGGGGTTGGATCGGCATGGGTGTCGTTATAGGAGTCAGGTGAGGCCTTGTCGACCATGATGACGTCGCACACCGTGACAACAGTGACGGGCGCGGGAATATTGTCGCAACGCACGGGATGAATGACGGTGGGGTGGTGCGCTGCATAATGCATGACTAGACTCCTTGCAGGTCGCCTGAGGGTTGAGCGCGGGAGGTTCCCAGCACACGAGAAACAGGATAACGACGTGTTTTAATCTTATCTTTCGCTATTTGGTAGATGCCCCTGATGACTAATCACGTGCCTGCTTACGTACCTAGTTAGTCCAACCCCCTATCGGTATTGAGGAAATGCGACCCCCAGTTTCTGGCTGCAGGTTCGAGACCCCCTTGCTTCCATGACCCACATGCAGTTCCGGGTTGACCCACCTGCAGTTCCGGTCGACCCACTTTAGTTCCGCTTTCACATGAGTCTCTGGTTATCACATGTTGCTGTTGTTTATCACATGCAAACCACACTCCTTTTGTGTATATAAAGGACACTGTTTTTGCCCTTGTAGCCTCAGTCTGTTGACTTCACTGACTGAGGCAAGTACTTTACTTCTGGAACTTCCGGACTTGCGCTTACAGTATGTGGTCGGTGGCGCAGAAAGCAGTGAAGCAGCCACACCGTTTATGCATGAGGTCAAGATTCATGGACCACAAGGCGAGATCATTTGTGTACGTGCCCTATTTGATGATGGTGCTCTACTCTGCGCAATGAGCACAGGAATGTACCAGAGGGTCAAACATCAGCTTGGAGAAGGGAAGCCCTCAACACGAATCCTACGCATGGCAAATGGCACGCTGGTGCTATCGCTTGCTCAGTGGACCGGAACTATCAAACTTGGCAGTGTGAAGGTAACAGGCAGCTTTGAGGTCTTTGATAGTAACGGCATGTGGGAGTTCCTTTTCGGAAAACCCTTGCTGCATTTGTTCAACGTGCGGCACGATTATGAAGTAGACACAGTTGAGGTGAGTAATGGAAACAACCGCACGATGCTCACGAACCAGATCGACTGGCTATACTGGGACCATGCAGCTGGCACAATCCGCATCCGCAAACTGGCCATAGCATGCACACTAGAGGCAGAGAAACAAGGTAATGACGAGCAGACAGCAAACACGGTCATGCCAGTCAGCGACGCAACAGGTGACTTCACAATTGGGGACAACTGGACTGAAATCCCCACTGAAGGCTTGCAACCGGATCCTGATAAGTACACGCGACTAACAGAACCATTCAAGCCAGCTCAAGTGGCAGCAATCCAGAGCGCAATCAAAATAGGTGACAACCTCACTGAGGATCAGCAAGACCAGGTGCGTAACCTTATCACATTATATGCTGACTGTTTCGCCCTTTCAGTAAGGGAAGTTATCCCAGCGAAGGAGGCGACACTCTCCTTCAATGTGCCTGAAGACGTCGTTCTCCCAATGAAGACCCAGCAACGTACATTCACGCCACCACAGCGTGCGTACTTACATAAGAAAGTACTAGAAATGCTTGATGCAGGAATCATTGAACGCGCGAACCCAGCAAAAATTAAATGTGTCTCACCGACGACACTTGGACAAAAGGCACATGAGGGTGCAGGTTTGACGATTGACGAACTATGGCAGCATATCAACGAGCAGTGTGAGGCAGCAGGCTTACCAGTTGAGTTTCAGGTTTCACAATGCACACAAGCCAGTGACAAGACACCCACACCAGTGCAGCACGATGAGCCAAAAATGGCGAATCTGTCAAAACTTCCGAGAACTCAACAAACATTCAAAAGTGGCTGCCATGCCACAAGGTGACATACAAGCCAAGCAACATCAGCTAAGTGGTCACCGGTACATCAGCGTTATTGACTTTGCATTAGGGTTCTATGCTGTCGAAATCGAAGCAGATTCACGCCCATATACAGCATTTTATATAGAAGGCTTAGGCCACTTCTGGTACGTACGAATGCCATTCAGACTAACTGGCACACCAACAGCATTTGCAATCGTCATGGCACTCAACCTCCACGACTTAATCGCTAATGGAACATTGAAAATATTTGTCGACGATGGCGGCATGGCCTCAGACACGTTCGAAGAAATGCACAACAAGCTAACCCAACTACTAGACCGAGTCCGCGAGCGCAAACTCTCACTGTCTGCATCAAAATTGCAGTTCTTCATGACAGAGGTCAAGTTCGCCAGATCGAGAGTCAGGCCACGCGGCGTATCACCAGACTTAACGAAACTTACAGCGGTGGTCAAGTGGCCTCAGCCCCCTTCCGCCCTTAAATTGCAGTCGTACCTTGGGCTAACAAGTCATTTTAGGGACCACATTCGAAACTATGCCTGTTGAGACGGACAGGACTCAGGACAGGAAGGACGTCTCTGATTAGATTAGATAAGGGACTCGGTGATCTGCGAGCTATCTGATCTACAATGTATATGACATCATTATGTTCTAGCCCCTAAGGCTGTACCTACTTTCGTTCCTGTTCTAGATTCTTCCGGGCCCTTCCATGACCCACATGCAGTTCCGGGTTGACCCACCTGCAGTTCCGGTCGACCCACTTTAGTTCCGCTTTCACATGGGTCTCTGGTTATCACATGTTGCTGTTGTTTATCACATGCAAACCACACTCCTTTTGTGTATATAAAGGACGCTGTTTTCGCCCTTGTAGCCTCAGTCTGTTGACTTCACTGACTGAGGCAAGTACTTTACTTCCGGAACTTCCGGACTTGCGCTTACCTAGTTACTTTAGCTTTGCTCTTGCTTGCCTAGGTATTGCGCCAATGACATTCAGTCTGTTGACTTCACTGACTGAGCTTTGCTCTTGCTTGCCTAGTTGGCACCCTGTTTCTGCTGCGCTTCAACAGGTTATGGGCCCTGGCCTTTAACTTTTTAGCAAGTCTTACTTCCGCACTCGCAACTCCCATTGTGAGTATCCTCCTCAGCGGCAAGGTGTTAACCCTGTCAGCACCTATGCGAGGCATAGGGGCTGTGCCTAGCACTTGGGCCTTGATGGCTTCCATGCGAGCATGTGGGAAGGAGCCAGGCGTGGCAGAACCACTGTAAGCTTCTCCATCCCACCGTGCGCATCATGGTCTCTGTACATATCTATACTATACCAGTACTATACTTGTTCCTGGGGAAACCCCAGCAGCGTGCAGTAGTTAGCCGCTGTCTGTGGAGCCAGAAGAGCGGCCTTATGCCCCTTAGGCAAGCAGGGGGGAAGCCCCTTGTGATGCTATTTGGCTAGTGAACGGTTGGCTGTCTGCCCTTCAGTGGGAGCGGTTTAGGCGTATAACAAGGCAGGGAACACCACCCTAGACCTTGCGTCTGTTACAACTGCACTACCCTACTTACAGTAGTACATAGGGATGAGCCTCATAGTTCCGCTCTTGCATGATTTTTGCGTCAGTACCAGGTCTTTATGACTATTGGGAAACAGAGCGCCATGCATGATGAACAAATTGGACCCCCTTATCCATTGCCCCAATCATCTAGGGCTTAAGTAGAAGTTCCCCCATAGCGCACAGATGGGCTATTTCAATGCCGTCTCTGTGGTCGTGCCGGGTGGCTCACTTCTACGGTGGATTAGTTACAAATTGTACTATACCAAGTCGCACTAAAGGGCTCTGGAGACTGGTCCAATTGGATCAGAGGTACAAGTTCACAGGCATGGGGGTTACGCTACAACCGCAACTATTCTTGCTACCAGCAACACCTGTCGCTGACTGCTCCGCAACGACAGTGTAAATCATCGCAACTATGCCAACTCCGCTCCGGCAACGCCACCCCAGTCCAGGGGAACACTCCTCTTCCGCCAGCGCAAGGCGCAACTGGCACATCCATTTCCCAAAATGTCGCCACCATTCACCAGCAAAACTTTGCCTTTCGTCATGCCCTCTTTCCTGCGCATTCCAGAGCTGGAAGAGACAAACTGGGCGGCATGGAACCAAAAGTTCCTATCTGCCCTTGGCATGAACGACTGCGCCATCCTCCTTGTTCACACCTCTCCCCCTCCCGGAACTGATGCCGACGACTGGGAACTCATGACCCGCCGGGTTACTGCATTCATGATGGGGTGCATCACCCCGGAAGTGTACTCGCAAGTCCCGGATGTCGAGTTTCCCTCGGTCAAGGAGAAATATGACCAGTTGCGCGTCCTCTATGGCGGCAACACAGTCATGAGAGGCTGGAACTTGTGGCGCGAGTTCAATGCGTGGCGCATTGACGACTCCCAACCCCTCGGTCCGCAGATCAGGCATCTGAAGGAGTTGCGCAAGCAACTTGCGGAAGTTGGCCTTGGCAAGTCGGAACTCGAGGTTTGCCTCACCCTTGTCGACGCTCTTGGTGGTACCAAGTACCAGGGGACTCAAGACGTCCTCTTGGCAACTCATGACCCCAAGACTTTCGTGCTCAAAGATATTGAGCCCCTGATCCAAAACGCTGAAGAGATCAGGGAAGGTCCTGCTGGTGGTGCACTCAATGCCACCAGGAAGTTTTCTTCCGGCAAGAAAGCGGAACCCTTTGATGGGGAATGCTTCTACTGTCACAAGAAAGGCCACAAAGCCGACACTTGCCGCAAGAAAAAGGAGGACCTGAAGAAGAAGCGTCGCGAGAAGAAGGAGGCAGACAAGGGACAGAGTTCCGGAACTTCCGGAACTGCTGGGAACTCGGGGGGAACTGGAGGGAACTCCAACAAGCGGCCAACGTACTTGCCGCTGTAGATACTTCTGCACATATCTCAGATGTGGAATCAGAAGTTGGAGTTTCCCTTTACTCGTTGGTTTCCTCCCGCTGGATGATGGACTCTGGTGCCACACACCATATACGCCACACCGTTCTGACTTCAAAGATTATACCCTATCAGCAGGCAGCATTAGCCTAGGGGATAAGTCGTCGGTTCACCAAGTTGGCTATGGCACCGTTGTCTTGCGGACTCCGGAAGAAAAGATCACGTTGTCGCATGTACTGCATGTTCCGGGTGTTTCAGGTCGCTTCCTGTCGACCAGAGCACTCACGCAACTCGGCGCAACTGTATCTTTTGGAGACCGTGGCTTTCAAATCGCTGTTAAGCAGCGTTGCATTGCAAAAGGGTACCTAGAGAACAACTTGTATTGGTTGGATTCTCAAGTACGGTCCCTTAGCATGCATGTACAGGATAGCGCAAGCTATGAAGTCTGGCATCAGCGGATGGGTCACCTAGCCTATGGTACCCTGGAACG
>WTXD01000391.1:0-10429 GCA_022496205.1 Gloeopeniophorella convolvens | reverse complement strand
ATGTTCCTTCTTCCAGACAACCATTGAATACCTTGGCCTTATCATCTCTGCTGGTCGCATTCGCATGGACCCTGCCAAACTCAAAGCTATCATGGAGTGGCCAACGCCAAAACACTCAGCACGTTCAAGCGTTCCTCGGCTTTGGCAATTTCTACAGACGTTTCATCAAAGATTTCTCTAAATTGCACGCCACTTCATGTCCTCACACGTAAAGATACTCCGTTCCAGTGGTCCTCAGCCTGTCAACAAGCGTTTGACAACCTCAAGCACGCATTCACCTCAGCCCCAGTACTCACACTCCCGACCACACTCGCCATTTCGTCTGATTACAGACGCCTCCGACTTTGCCATCGGCGCTGTGCTGGAGCAACCAGACGAAATTAATCGCTGGCACCCGTCGCATTCCTATCTAAATCCATGACCGACGCAGAACGCAACTACGACATACACGACAAAGAACTCTTGCTATTATCCGTTCCCTTGAAACCTATCGACACTATTACAAGGGGCTCAACACCGTGTTGAAATCTGGACCGACCACAACAACCTGACATACTTCACCACAAAACAGAAACTCACTCGAAGACAAGCACGCTGGTCCTTGAACTTTCCCAATACGACGTTCTTCTCCTTCATAAACCCGGCATTTACAACCGCGCCGATCATCTGTCCCGCCGTCCAGATCTTAAAGAGGGATAATGACTGAAAACGACAACAAAATCCTCCTGGACACCAAGTTTTTCGCAATCCGAGCTACTCGCGCTGGCACTACCACTACCATTGGAGACCAAAACCTACGACGACGCATCAGAGAATCTCAAGACAAAGATGAAGAAGTCACTAAAGCGTTAACAACAATCATGAAGAATGGTCCACGTACGATAGCGAAAGGCTTAGAAGATTGGAACTACGAAGACGGTCTCATCTTACATCAAGGAAAGGTCTATATCCCCAAAGACACCAAATTACGACGAGAAATTGTTCAACAATACCATGAATCACTTGCCACCGGCCACCCAGGAAGATGGAAAACTTACGAACTAGTCTCTCGAGAGTACTGGTGGCCTGGAATATCCAAGTTTGTCAAAGACTACGTCGACGGCTGTGCCACTTGCCAAACCACTAAACGACAACACCCTAATCCCATTCCACTGCATCCGAACGAAATCCCAAACCGTCCCTGGGAAGTCATCACCATGGACTTCATTACCGACCTCCCTATCTCAAAGGGATACGACTCACTCTACGTCGTAGTTGACCGCTTCACCAAAGCCACTATCATCGCTCCCTGTCATAAAACTATCACCTCAGAACAAACTGCCGACCTCTACATCAATTATGTCTAGAAGCGCACTGGACTTCCTAAACAAGTTATCTCCGACAGGGGACCGCAATTTGCATCGCAATTCATGCAAGAAGTCTGGAAACGACTTCAAGTAACTCTTACCCTCAGTACTGCATACCACCCTCAGACCGACGGCGAAACAGAACGAGTTAACCAAGAATTAGAACAATACCTACGAGTCTTCTGCAACTATCAACAAGACAACTGGGTCGACCTCATCCCGTTCATGGAGTTTGCACACAATAATCGCCAACACTCAGCTACCCATATTGCACCTTTCCTAGCCTGGTATGGCTTCCTCCCCGAATTCATTCCACCACCACAACTTGGTTCCCAAGTTGAATCCGCCGAACAACGTCTCATACTACTCGAGCAAATCCGCACCGAAATCAAAGCAAGCTTAGAAAACGCCGCAGAAATCATGAAACACTCTAGACCTGACGGACCAGAACACAAGTACAAAGAAGGAGATCTCGTCTGGCTAGAAGCAAAGAACCTTCGTACAACACATCCAAAGGCGAAGTTAGCACCCAAACGTTACGGACCATTTAAAGTCATCACCTCCTATGCAGTCACCAGTAAACTCAAACTACCTGACCATTGGCACATTCACCCTGTCTTTCACAACTCACTCATTTCCCCATACAAAGAAACTACCACTCATGGACCTAACTTTTCGACACCTCCACCTGAAATCATCGACGATGAAGAAGGACACTACGAGATTGAAACAATCATCAAGAGTCGACCCACTAGAAACCGACGAGGCGTTCAATACCTTGTCAAGTGGAAAGGTTACCCTGACTCTGAAAATTCATGGGTCCCTTACTCAGAAATGAAACACGCGATGGAAACTGTTCACTCATTCCACCAACGACACCCCTCTATGCCGCAACCACCATCACTTGCTCATGACAGACTTATCAATGCGCTTCAGGCGCAGCGCAATCATAAAGAGGGGATAATGTCACGAACACTAGGGCCTCAAGGAGGTCAAGCTGCTCAGAACACTAGAGCAAACCCAGCCCTACCAGTAAACACCCTACGCGTCGCTCACAATGCGACGCGTACCACTCACATTGTGACTACAAGTCGAAATGCATCACGTGACCCTTTACCCCCATTCCTCGCCTTACTCCCTAATGGCAAATTAACCCTGGAATACCCCCAAGATCCCGGGCTAGGGATCTCTCAGAATGGCCATACTACTCATCCCAAAGTAACCAGAACCTTGATCAAGATAAAACGCTTCACGCGTCCTCTTTGGGACTCTGATCATCAAGAACTCCATGGGGCCTCAAGCCCCACTCTGCGATGGAATCTAAGAAGCGTATCAGAGAGGAGAGGTTATGGGGAATCCCCTCTGGAATCCCCATCAGTAATTAGACCAGATTCGTCTGGGGAGTCTCCAGTAGTATATAAGACCCCCATGTATCGCCCAGTGGTCCTCAGACTGTCCATCTGTGGCACTCTCATCTGTACCTAGCACTGCAATAGCACTGTTAGTGTGTTCCCACTCTGCTCCTGCATATCGCAGCTCATCTTCTGTCTCCCCCCTGTAAACGCTCTCCAAACCTCTCTGCTATCCTCTCTGCGCGCACTCCGCGAGTGAGTCCTGACAACTGGTATTTGCAGTTCCTACAGGTGGCTTTTATATACAGGAGGACCCCTGGGGTCCATAAATGGCAAAGGCATGACTAATGGTGTCCACAATATCGCAGATTTGGCCCTGTACAGGCCTGCCTCAATGGATTTCGGCCTCATGACTTGTCATGCGTTTGAGAAACGGCCCGGTGAGTAAGGAACGTGATAACTACGGAAGTATCGTACGTAACACTACGGAAATCAGATATGATGGAGCCTAGTATCCGGACTATTTACCATCAAAGTTCCAGCTCGCTGGCGCAAGCTGTGTTGCACACGCGGCCATCCGAATGTCGGAGAACATCGGACTCGCCTTTGCTCAACATTGTGAAAAGCGGGGTGACTGTCGAAAATCACGTTCGACGGAGCTCGTTACAAACGCGTAAGGAACTGTACAAGTTACCCTACGCTATCTATACTTGCTGCGAAAGTCACATGATGTTACATCATCGCCGAACGAGATTGATACTCCAACAGGGGTGTCTCTCCTCGCACGATGACCGTGGAAGTTATACAAAGCGGCTTGGATAACGCTAAAAATAGGCCGAGATCATCGCGACGTACCTCTAGCGTTCATTATCGTTTCTTGATGCACGCATCGCCCACGCCAGTCTGTATGTCCTACTATATCTGTCGCTAATAAAGGCACATGTCATCACTTTTAAAACGGTCCTTCCGGGAGTCAATATTGTCGGACTTGTATGTTCTTGATTACATAGTCCATGTTCATTTTGTGGCGTGCGCGTGCAGACAAATGCGCGCGCAGTCTTTCATTTCGTCACGTGTGGCCCAGCTCGCCGTCCCCGCACTCGCTGTTTGTAGGTGCTGCGCGCACACACTTCTCAAGCTTGTGCGACACCCAATTGCAGTAGGTGTATTATGGACGCTTGGTAGTATAAAGTAGTTGTATTTACAATGGGCAAATGCGCAGCGTTTGTCGCAAATCGACATACATTCAACAAGGCTTTGCCTCTTTCAACTTCTATGTATCCCCATACACATCACCTTCAATGGCTCAATCAGATTTGGCTCCCAGGTCACAGTGGAGCGTGCCATCAGAGAGGTGGGCCATAGGATCAAGTCACAAAAGGCACCCTTTACCAATGCTGCAACAATCATGAATGAAAGAATGCTTTGTCGCTCTCTCCAGCTTTGCTACCCAGATCTATGCTTGTTGCAGAAGCCTTTGGCGCTGAGGGAGCATCTATTCAAGATGATACCAATGATTCAAAAGTAAAAGAAGCATGACAAGGGCTTACAGGTGCGTCATGGACGACTGACACGCAAGGGGTTTGGCTTACCCAGATCTAGGACCACCTGCGGGAAACCTATGCATATGCGGAAGCGGAGTCAACATCCGAGCTTGAGATAGGGAGGCAGGGGAAGCGTGCACTACCAGAGGATGCCACACTTCAAAGTAGGATTTCCAAGGCTTCAAAGAAGCCAGGCGTGCGATCGTCCCGCTACCTCCGAGTCCACGTCGGACATGCCACCGAGGTTGGTAGCCCGGTTGCTGACAAGGCTGAGGTGGAGGCCGAGAATGTCAAGCCTATCTTTGGCGAGGTGTTGGGGTTTTACACTGTTGCAGAAAGGGGCCTCTCCCTCGTGGTCTACTGGCCCCTAATGCAGAGGAAGCGGCTGTTCGAACGTCAGTATAGCAAGTGGTCAGAGAGCATCTATGTGTTAGAAACGTTGACGCTAACAAACCCTATCAGGATATGAGCTTACAGCGACAGAGTTCATGTCTTGAGGAAGCACCCCGGCCTCAATCTCCTCCGAACGCCAGAAGAGTGCAGCCTTGGAGATGAGCTGGGGATTGACAATGAATCGCCCTAGGATCCATTGTATAGATTAGCGATAGCACCGGCCAGGTTGTTGTACTTACCTTCATTCATGTACTCGTTATAACGCATAGGGCCACGCTCCCAAGCCTGGGCACTCTCTGCATAGCATGTATCAGCACGGCTTTATAAGCATGAGAAATGGAGATAAATCCCCGTGCCCCGTCCCCGCACTTTCCACTTGTAGCCTTCTCGCCATTCCTTCATCGAGAGAGCATCAGCCATCTCGATGTGTATGCACACGACTGCCAAGTTGTCCTTCAATATGAGCTGCTCGGTCTTGCTTGCCTGAATGGGTGCAATCAATGGAGCCCAGCGCGACACAACTAGTAACATATTTTGGGCGCGCTGAGCAAAATACTCACAACCTCGCGCTTCAGCTTGCCAAGGGTGCAGAAGTTGGTCGAGACAGTGGGTGTTGCTGGCGGCGCCCAGAACCTCGAAAATGCTGCTGTCGGTTGAGAGGAGGGATGCGTCGACAACACCGCTACCAAAGCTGTAGACGATGATCTGGAGCTCGCTCTTGCTCTTCTTGTCAAGACCGTAGGCAGTGGCGGCAGCAGTGGGCTCGTTGATGATATGGAGGACCTGGAGGCCCACAGTTGTGATTGTGCCGGCATCCTTGGTCGCCTGGCGCTGAGCGTTGTTGAAGCCTACGCAAGAGATGAGCTCAGCTGAGACAGGCATGAAGCTAGATACGCACATGCGGGGACAGTGACGACAGCACGGGGTGACCTTCTTGCCGACGTACGCCTCAGTGGTCTCCTTCATCTTGTCAAGACCATGGCAGAGATTTCCTCGGGCGTCTACAACACGATGAGAAATCCGGACTGCGGGATACGAATGGGAAAACGCACATCGCGGGGCTTGTCGCAGCACTCCACTTGCACAGCAGGCTTTCCAGACCTGTCAATGGCCTTGTGAATGGCCTGAGAATATCTGAGCGATCGTTGACGCCTCGAGCATTAGCGAGGGGGCGCACCAGTGCTTGACGTCGCACTTCAGGCCCGCCTCATACACCTTGCAGCTGACGAGACGCTTGTCATCAAAGGCGGTGTTTGTGGGCTGATGTAAAGAGCGCTCTTCGCCAAGTCACTTATCCTTCCACAGGGGTGAGAGGGCGCAGAAATGATTGAAACCCGCTGCTCACAGGCGCTCCTTGTCACGAACTGTACGATACGATTTCTTTTTCTTTCCTTATCTCCCACTATACGATACGAGTTCTGTTCTGACTCCATGACTCGGGGACGCTTATCTTTCATCCATTATGCAATTCCTCCATTCTTCTTGACACACCCCTTATGCCAGTGGATACCTACTGTACTTCTACCTAGGAGACCCACCTTGAGTCCGTTCTGACTTGGTATGACTCGATACTAGGACATTATGTAAACTGTTCGACTTGTAGTACTTAAGGTGTAGCAGTTGTACTCTAAGGCCTTAAGCCTGTTCTCCTTTGTCAATCGACAAGGTTACCAGGGAATCCGCATGAGGGTCTAGTTTGCCCAAGTATCACAAGGTCTTCAGCTTTTGAACTCGATGTACCGGAGGCCGATTGCCTCCGCCTTGCAGACATCACGTCTTATCCAGGATCTCGTGCACACTCACGTGCACCTTTGAGGACCGGCTCACATCGAGACCGACTTGTCGAACCTCGCTCATCTTAGCCCTCGCCAGCTCCGCTCGCACCGGCTCAGGCTGTGACACTCCTTGTCATGGAAAGACACCCATGAACGTGTTATCCAGTGATCCTGGTCATTGGCGATAACGTCGACATAACCATCTCGTTGTGTAAAGAAATGGCTGCGAGATAAGGATACGGGGCACGCCACTCCCCCGAGGCGAACCGATGGCAGTGCGGGATGCTAAGCCTGATCAGCGCAGTCGACACAAATGCACCAAGTTGTCCATACCTCTGAGGCGACCACGATAGTGCGCACTGGAGCCCTTTCTGCGCGTTCAACGTAGTAAACTGCACGTTTGTACCGCAGGGATGGCGAGGAGATGTGCACGAGAGTTGTTTGGCAGCCCCGCGAAGTCGTGGTGCGGTTGGTCGGCAGGCACGCTGGTTCAAGTCGACAAGAATGGCCCTCTGGGGCCCCGTGGTGCGAGTCTCAGACTTCGTGCAAAAATTTCAACTATCAACTGCTCGGCCTGACCACCAACTGACTAATTCATTCGTTTTCACTGAGTGTGACATGTGACAATCACGCACCTCGCTGGACTTCAACTCGTTTGCCTCTGCGCTCCTGTGATGGCTCACTGGGGCTCCTTCTAAATGCGTGAGTCTCTGTCCTCGCATTGACTCGGAGACATGGCCACTTGCCTCGACCTCCTTTCCCTTTCCCTTCCCCTCGCTCTTCCTCGGCCTCTGGACTTTCTTCAGCTTGGTGCTCTTGCCCCGCAGTGACCTTGCAGGGCAGTTGAACATTTTCCTCCTCCTCGACATCGTCCTCATCGTCATCATCAGACTCAGGCTCGGGTTCACCTTCAAATTCAGAACTGGAGTTTGAACCCACATCCTGGGAAGCCTCCTCGTCGGAGCACTCGGCGGAACTCTCGCCGCCAGAGCCCAAGTCTTCCGAATCATCGAGGAGATTAACTATGCGCTTGCAGCCATGGGCTTTGCCCTTGCCTCTTTTCTTCGAGGTGCGTTCATCAATGGTCTTCTTGCCTTTTTGCGACTGACTTGTATGTTGTCGTTGCTATTGCTGTCGCCATCATTGCAAACATTGTGGTTGAGATCTTTTTTTAGTGCTGCCTTTGGCGAACACACGCCAGACTGGGCCAGTATGGTAAGCTTCACTAGGCGTCAAAAAAGAATTCGCTGACCTCCGGTGTTGAGGGCAGCCTCTTTCGCAGTGCGCATAGGCCTCGCTACTCAAATGTGTGAGTGAAGACACCAGACCAACGTACGTGCCTTCTTTTAGTCACGACGTTGTTATCGTCTTCAAGAGGCTGATTTTCGTCACGGCCACGTCTGCCGGTTGCTCCCCGCTCGCGTTGACGCGGACGAGCTGGTGAGGCTTGATCTCGGCCTGCTTTCCGCATTGCCCACGACCTACCCTACGGCCCAAGACATAACTTGCCCAGACTGTAGTCGAAAGTTCACCCCGCGCGGTCTCGAGTCTCACCTGGGTCAGACGGATCAGCCTCCCTTCCTCCGTTTCTACGAGCTTCTTCAAGAACAGCATGCACGCGCTCAGGCTCAGTAAATTGCGTCTGTCCCGGCCGGCGGCTCTGATGAAGAAGGCGGTCCTGCTCACACAGAACCCATGGATGCCGACGACAATGAGGCAGAGCCAGATGTTGGACCCGCCTCGCGCATTTGAAGGCGATTTTTTCGGCGATAACTACAACAAATGCGACTGGTTTTTGCGAGGAGCCCGAAGATGACGTACAAGATCCCGCCCCAGGCCCAGAAGAATTCATCAACGCAGGTAGGTATCCGCCTTCCGAGGGCGATGAATCACCAGATGAAGACGCTGATACCCGCGCTGGTTATCAGGATGAAGCTAAGGCAGGCTGGGAGCCTCTACCTTCATCTCCCCTTCGTTCACCCCTTTCTTCCCCTGGCCTTTCACCTCCAGCATCGCCCACCGATGGCTTCCACGGCTGTGTTCTCGCCAATGACGAGCACCGCAGGATCAATGCCCAGATGCTCGAACCCCCTCGCGTTGTGCCTTTCGGAGGTCGCGCGGGTGTGCCACTTACTCAAGCCGAACGGACTCTGTACAAGGACGCGCGCCGCTATTACCATGCTTATGATCAAGGAAATTCCTACTCTCCGTTTACGTCTGAGCCCGACTGGGCCTTCGCTCACTGGGCGAAGGTGCGCAGGCTCTCTTCCCGCGCGGTCACAGATCTACCCTCGATACCAGGGGTAAGTCGCTACCAACTGCTCCGTAAAACGTTAAATAAATGCTGTATAGGCTGTCGAGAAGCTCGGAGTCTCGTTCAAGAACGCTCGAGAACTCAACAAAATCGTGGACGAGTGCCTGCCTGGCGTCCATCATTCTAGCGCGAACAAATCACCATCGCGGATACGGCATATGGTGTCTACTATTGCGACATCATCATATATACCAAGGCTCTGTTTGGTGACCTTCGGCTCCAGCCATCCTGGCCTTTGCTCTGGAGCGCCATTGCACTAACGCCACCTGCACGGGGCAGCTGTTCCACGACATGCACGCCGGGAAATGGCGGCGGGCCACTCAGGTATATACTATTCCCGTCGCACCCAGCGCAGCTCTGACAACTCCCAAGCACGCCGCCGAGACTGCAGCTTCAGGCACGGCTGTCGTCCCCATCATCATCTCGACGGACAAGATGCAGATCACATTATTTCGTGACAAAACCGAGTACCCCGCATACATGATGATGGGCAACATACCCAAGGGCATTTGATGCAAGTCATCGTTTCACGTGAGCATCCTCCTCGCGCATCTCCCAGCCATGTAGCTAGAATAGGTCAAAAACAAGCCCCATTTGTGCATGTTCGGCAACTTGTAAGTACCACGTGTGTTTGGAATGCCTGCTCTCTCTTATTCGCGACCCAGGCCTCTGCGGCATTCCCATGGCTAGCGGCGACGGCATTCTTTACCACAGCCATCCCATTCTTACATGCGCTGCCCTTGAGTACCCTGAGCAGGTGTTGACCGCCTGCAAGAAGTCTGGCAGATGCTTTGGCTGCGAGTGCGATTACAAGTACCTGGAAAAAAATACTTTGCATTTTGGCAGGATGTCGAGGCCATGCTACGCGCGTTTACTCTTGCCGATAGCTTGCGGGATGACTTCGAGGACTCTCGCAAAGGGACAGGTATTAAGCCTGCGTATCAGCCGTACTGGCAACACCTGCCGTATGCCAACATCTTCCGCTCTGTCACCTCTGACAGCTTACACCAGCTTGGTGACATCATCAAGCACCTGGTCAAGTGGCTCACGAAGGCGCTTGGCAGACACGAGATTCACACGCGCTGTCATTGTTTCCCACCCAATCACAACTTGTGGCACTTCGCAAAAGGTACCACTCAGCTATAGCGACTACATCGCCACAGCAAGTAGCATCTAGTCTCCGTTGCCGACCTTATGCCGACCGCGGAAGACAGTCATTCCACGATGGATAAGTAGCTGCCCTGACTCCACGTTTTGGACTCAAACATGTACGCGCTGCGAACGTGAATGGTGTACTGTTACGTTACAGCTGATTGCTAAATGGTAGACGGGGCACGCGCGAGAATGTGTACAGTCGGAGTTGGTGGACACTAAAGGAGAATATTACATAATCGATTGGGCCGTGCTCACGTTTGCCAATCATGTCATCCTCGCGCCTCGCGCATTGCTCCCAGTATGCTTTGGATCACCATCTTCAAGCCGAGTGGAATCGTTCCGGCCGGCGGAGCAACATGAGTGAACCTATCACATTGCAGGTAGGTCGGCATCAGTTCATCTGCCACTGTGCTACCATTCTTGTGGCACGGCTTGAGTGCTCATCTGACCATGTGCTACAGGCCCAGTCATCAGAGGTTCAAGCTCAAGCCGCGCAGCATGGACAGCGACTTGGCAGAGCTTAGAGGTGGATAGTGTATGCCTTCATCAC
>WTXD01000390.1:0-10431 GCA_022496205.1 Gloeopeniophorella convolvens | reverse complement strand
AAGCGCGACGGACTCCCTGAGGTGCGCCACCGCACTGTCGTGCAGTTCCTGCACGATATCTATCGCAACCACGTGTCAATTGTTCTGCCTTCTTTCCTTTCGATACGGGGCGACGGAGATAGTGCGCGCAGAAGGTGTATGTGGAACGCACCTTTGCGGGCTGCAACCGGTCGAGCTGCCCGACACCCGTCCCGGCCCACGCGAGCACCGAGCCTGGGTCTCCGCGCGCCGCGCCCGCCGCAACCTCCGCCTTGACCTGCGCAAGGTCGCCGCCGGCCTCGACCGTCGCGACGGCGGGCATCGCGAGCGCGCGCCCGTCGACGCCCGCGGGCCACCCGGTCGTGCCGCGCAGCTCGTCGAACACGTACGAGCGCACGGCGGCGCCCGGACGCGCCGCGAGCACCGCGCGCTTCTGCGCGTCGCTGTACAGGCTCTCCGCCGCGACGAGGAAGCGCGTGCCGACGACCGCGCCTGCCGCGCCGAGCGCGAGGAACGCGGCGAGGTGCGCGCCGCTTGAGAGCCCGCCCGCCGCGAGGATCGGCGGGTTGCCCGGCGTGCTGGGCGGGAGCGCGCCGAGGAGCTGCGGGACGAGGTTCAGCACCGGCGGCGCGGAGGCGGAGCCGTGGCCGCCCGATTCGATGCCTGGTGAAACGGGGTGAGCGGACGGGTGTGGCGCGCCGCGTGCGCACAGGCACCGCGAAGGGCTGGTGTGCTATTGCGTCCGCGCGCGCGGAAGGGCGTGCGTACCTTGTGCCACGAGCACGTCCACCTTCCATGTCTGCGCGGCGCGGAGGGCCTCGTCGAGCGCATTCACTTGCACAAAGATGCGCGTCGGGGGCGTTTTTCCGGATGTGCGGTCGTGCGCGCGTACGCGGTCAATCCAGCGGCCGAGGTCGTCGCCGAAGGAGAGCCATACGGCCTGCACGCCGTTCTCGAGCGCGAGGTCCAAGAGGGCAGCATGCTCGTTGTGTGACTCGTCGAGCTTCCATCCGAGGAAGCCCGCGCCGATGGGCAGTGGCCCCGATGGCCTGTTCAGCGCGACGCGCGCGACGTCGAATTCTTTTCTGAAGTTCTCCAACCCGTTGTAGACTAGGAAAGCAGGAATGTTCCAGGCGCAGCCATTGAGTTTTTTTTTCTGCACTTCTGTGATGGTGGAGGCTGTGCCTCACCTGGAGCGAGAAATCCGAAGCCCCAGCAAGGGAAACTTGGCTGGCGAGCGCGCCACCGCTGGCCCCAGCCATTGGGGCGAGTACAATCGGCGTTCGGGTTCCTGGATCGCGGGTTCAGACGGAACATCATCGCCATCAGATGCTTGTGAATGTACCAAGCAGACGGGTGACAGCGGTCTGAATAGTGCTCATGTCGGTTTCGGATCCTCGAGGGGTGGTGATGGTGATCCTGGGACTGATTGCCAGTTAGGAGGCAACGACCAGGCTTTCATAGTGCGCGAAAACGTGATTCATAAGGCATGAACGCCCAGTCAAACGGCCGGAAGGTCAATTGGGGCTCAAACATGGCCCAGTGTGCGCCCAAGAATTACCAAGAACGCCTGAGCGGGTTGCTCAGCATCGGACCGACGTCCGCCCTTGCGTCCGCCGATGAATTGACACACATCGTAATACTACCGGCAAACCGGCCCGCTGCTTCCGCTCACACATCTGTTTAGCACTATTTGGCCACCATTGTTGCTCGCAAAACGAGCACGAGCGTGCTCATCGTCTGGATGTCTCCCAGCTATTCACCATGGTGAGTGTCCATGCTTTTTTGTTTCATCGATGGCGCGCTCATGATCTTGAATTGATCGTCTAGCCGCCCCCCAAGTCCAAAGGTGGGAAGATGCTCAGCCTCGTTAATTGAGGCTGAAGGTCACGATCAACGACGGTCGCGCCCTCATTGGCCAAATGCTTGCCTTCGACAGGCATATGAACTCGTCCTTGCAGACTGCGAGGAGTTCCGCCGTGTCAGGCCAAAAAAGAAACAAGGAGAGACTGAGGCTGGTCCGAGCAGGAAATCAAGCGGACCCTCGGTCTCGTTATCCTCCGCGGCGAGACCGTCGTCTCCTTGGCGGTGGAAGGTCCACCGCCTGCTCAGGACGACGACAAGAAGAGCGCGGTCCGTGCGATTTTTCCCGTCCAATTGTATGTGCCCTGACTTTCTCATGCCCCGCAGCTTGCTGCTGGCCCAGGTCGCGGCATGCCGGCAGGACGCGGAATGGGAATGATGCCCCCTGGTGCGTACCCTCTTCTCGACGCTCGAGGAGCGTCGATCGGAAGGATGTCAGCTCACCGCCCTCTTCTCGACGCTCACAGTGGGACCGCCTGCCTTTGCGAGACCTCCGATGCCGTTCGCGCCACCAGGGATGCCAGGCGCACCTCCTGGGTTCCGTCCTCCCGGGTTCCCCCAGGCGTGCCTTTCCCTCCTCCTCCAGGCTTTGGGGGCCCTCCCCCTCCTGGGTAAGGGATCTTCCCGATACGTTCACGGATCTACCATGTTCATCGTTTCTTTGACAGGTTCCAGCCGCCTCCCCAGTAGCGAACAAAGGACGCGCTTCTTGTACCTATCACACGTACGAGGGCCAAGATACAGGGGCTGCTCAGTTTTTGCCCGTCTTCGAGAATATTTGCGACGGCGAGTTGTGTCAATGTGTCAGAGTAGGTAGATGTATCACGCGACAAATAGGAGGTGCCTGTGGACCCTCGTGATGTTGGCTCTTCTGTCAAAGTCTTCAGAGCGGTTATATTTGTCCTTGTCGTCTTCCTAACTGAATTTGTCATGCCTCTTATGCTTGTCTCTAATGCACTAGGCAAAGGCACATCTCACGCCTTTTTGCCAAAGTCCATGCTCCGTCGAGACCTCGTGGTACTGTGATGCCGTAGCGCTTCTGTCAGGTGGATTCGCTTTTAAGGTCGCTGTGGCTAATCAGCTGGTACCGTCCACGCAAGTCCGCAATGGCAATTGCGTAACTTTGCTGTCATGGAGCAAAGTCAGGCAAAGCCTCTGTCCCCTCTGTTCCAGCGACCACGCACAGGCCCCCCGGGCCCCCTTACGCACTCTCCCGCCGGCTGCTAAATTACTTCCGCCCCGTCGAGAAGGAAGCAGCCGGATTGTCAGTAACCGGTCGCCCCGCCGCGCTGTTCTGGGAGATGGCAGCTCCACCCGCTTCTGATGCGGGCCAGCATTTCCTACCGATCCTGCCCTCTTAAGATCGAGAGTGCTGCGGGTGACGCGCGCGTTGCCCTGGGACTTCGTGCGACTGCCGTCACACAGTCGCACCAGGGTGGAGCAGCCGACATATTCGAGGGGGCCAACGTGTCCACCGTATGTTCGTGCGCGCGCGACTAGAAGGTTCTCATCCTGGTGTGCCGGCGCGCCCAGTCGCCGGGACCGTCGCAGCTGCGTAGCGAGGGACCGGGCCTCGACAACAAACCATCTAACAGGCTTTGCGCGGCTCCTGCGGCGCCGACTCGTAGCAAGGTGTTGCCCAGTCCCGATTGCGCGTCTGTCGCGTTGCGCTTGGCCGCAATGATGGACAATCATGTGTGGCCGAACCTTATGGCTGCCCATGCCCATTGGGAGAACGTGCGCGTCAAGCCTGCTGCTTGCCACAACCCGCTTGCGAGCGAGCGATATTGCAAAGCTTATGTCACGCCTTTGCAGGTTGCGGCCAGGCTGCATTGGTCAGCCAAACCCTATGCAGGGTCCGCGAGACCACGCCACGGGACCTGCACATCACCTGCCGAGACCACGCACACACTGCTGTGGGCACCACGACACTTACTTACTTGGTCAAGGGGACTCTGGAGACCCTTGCAGATGCACCCTGTTTCTCTCGAATCAAATCTTACCTCATTCGAACTCGCGAGGGGTCCCGATGCAGTCCCGAGTCCGACGCCTTCGTAAGAGCCGTGTGCGTGTGCTGTGGCGCGGTGCCATGCAAGACGACGACGTAGCGCTGACTCTATCTGTCCCCCGACGTCGACTCAATCATATAACGATACATGGAAGCCGCGCACCAGCGTGCTCGCCACCTTATCTATGCAAAACATCGCCGTGAACGAAAAAGCCGGGCACTGAGTCCAGCAGGAGCAGAATCGACGTACACTGGTCGCCGGATGCGCCACCTCCCGGCACAAATTTACTGACATTTACGCAGAGTGCGCAGGTCAGCGCCGGAGGCGCGGGGCAGTGCACTCCTTGCGGGGACCCCAGGAGCATGCGCGGCCCTCGGGCGCGGGATCAGACGGCCGCGCCGAGCTCCAGTGTAGCCAAATTACGATCGGTGGCCCGCGCTTGCGGCTGTGCCACAAATCGGGGTTCCTTGCCTGCTCCTCGCCTGGTTTTGCCTCTCTGCTTCCTCTTTGTCTGCTGGATGCAGCTAGCAGCTAGGAAGACCACGACGCGGCCGAAGATGAATACAATCACCTATCATCCATGGGATAGCTGTACGTCTGCGGCCCCGGACTCCACTTCTTAGAATCCGTCACTCCGAGCAGCTAGCACCTCCGATGGCACATCTTGGCAAGCCTGGACCACGTCGGTCGGACCAGCGCTGGTCGAGAACGTATCCATCGGACTCTTTTCACTCGCGACAGTTGTTGGGAACAACGGTTGTAACAACGTCTCTGCACAATCCGCTAGGCCTGTGACCCACTGGTGGGCTCACAATTACTCAAAGTGGCATTGAACCTCCGCACGACGTCTGGCAGACACCACTCGCACATAACACAGAAGCTATCTTCGCGGTGACGCATGATCTTTCCCTGGTGATGGAGGGCCTGAGATAGAAGGAACGAACTCGGTCTGTTTTGGCGGGGCAAACAAAGAGAGATAGGTCTCTTCGATACGTCTCTTCTAGCTCGCACGATACTGACCGGGGCATAATTCTCGATATGAGGTAAGCGGCACATCAAAAGGCGCTTATCCCCTCGCGGCGGTATCGACGTCAGCTGCTTCCTCTGCGCCGGGCCGAGTTCCCTCGCTGAAACGCTGCGACCGCAGTCGGCGCGCTCGCACTCCACAACACAGCGCGCACGGATATGTGGCTGGCTGGAAACCCTTGGAGACCGAGTCGTTCAGCGACACGAGATCGCAAGTGGATGCGAGGCGCCCTGGGACGCCGGCGTTCCCGTTCTTTCGGTCTCCTGGATTGTGTGTTGCGTTCAATTGCTCATGCTATCGTGTCGACGAAAGGCGTCATCTAGCTCTTACTGGCACTCCAGCAGGAGGAAGGTTTACGTTACAATTGATCACGTCAGGAGCACTTATGTTCTGTGTCGCCCCAATACAAATCGCGCTCGCCTGCGAGATACACTTCAGATCATAGAATCCCTGATTCATGATTGCTGTCTTTTTTTTGCAGCCGGTCCATCGCCCACGACGTGTATTGCACTGTGCCACCAATCCATCCAGCGGCGCTAACCACGTTTCATATGCGCATTCTGGATTCCTCGGGGCCGCCCAGCCACTGGACTGGAGGCCGCCGCGCTCGCAGCCGTATAATGAATCGCGCTCGGTCGGCCAGTCAATTGAACACAAGGCGGCGGCCGCACTCTATCGTCTTTGTCTCGCTTCGGGAGCAAATTGGGCCAACTCATGCTCGGGTGGACGGAGAGACGGAAAGCAGGCATTGGGTGATCAGGCAGGCCCGATCAGGTTGTACGCGCTTGTCGCCCCGCCGGCGCGCCCCTCGCGCGCGCCCCCGCGTCGTGCACGATCGTTTGCGAGGCACGCGCATATGTATGTATTGGGCTCGCGGCTCAAGTGTTCACGCCGACAGTCCTGATCAATGGACGCACCGACTCAGAGGCGCCGCCTGCCACTGCGATAGCGCGCGCGATATCTAGAAGGCTGTCTTCTGCGTTGGAGCGCATACACACACCAGTCATCGAGAACAAGCTACGAATCACTGCCCGACGGGAGCTTAAAGTTATCTCGGCATCGTCATTGAGTTGCATTTAGTGGGCACGCGCACGCTCGTCGCGGGTGTCTGCAAGTTGGCGCGTGTAATTAACCGTCGATCACTCGGGCGCCTGCCGGATTCTTCGAACAATGCGAGGCTCTCGAGTCCTTCGAGCTGCCTGATGGTGGTGTTGCTTCCCATCACGCACGCCTCGCCTTACCCCGTCGCTACGCAAGCCTCCTCGGCTACTCTGAGTCACAGCACATGTTGTGGGTCCTTTGCAGGAAGAAGCACCAGACCAAAAATAAATAAATAAAAAAGACATCCGAACGGCGAGGCTAGGCAGTGCGCTGCGCCCAGCAACACCGACCGAATCATCGCCGAATTACCCGCATCGCGCGTCGTCTGGTGTTGCCCTGCCCGGGGCCGCCACCGTGGCAGCTTCACTCCAACGCGCGCGGGGACCCCGGGCGCACCCTCCGGGCCAGCAACAGCCCGCGCCAGGTCCGGGCCCGGCCCCGCCTCGCGCGATATTTTTTTCAAGAGGCCCTATCTGCCCTAGCTCGCTCCAGGCGATGCGCCGGGCCTAACCCGCGCACCGAAGGCATTCAGAAACACCAGGAGTCCCATGTCCCACGGCCCAGGGCGGGGCCTGGCGCAGCGCCTTGGAGATCCGCGCGGTCCAGCGCCCGCATCAGGTGACGCTCTTGCGCCCTCCCGGAGCTCATCCGGCGCGCGGCATCGTGGAACGTGGTTCGCACGGCGTGCGGGCGCTCGTGCTGTGGAGCGCAGTGCTGCGCGCGGGCGGCGCCCGCCACGGATGGATCTTGGCGCCGCGAGCCGCGACGTATATGGCAAATGCGAGCTTGCCTCGAAGGGGGCGAGTGAGCGCGCGCGGGGCCGGGCGGGGTTTGCGCGTCGGGGTCACGTGCGCGTATGCGCGCCGGCGCGCTGGCCCAGATTTCACAGATCCTCGCACTGTATTGCGAGCTGAGTTTTGCGCTGCGCGAGATAAGCAAAGCGCTACGTATTGAGATCGTGATCGACGTCGTCGACGCGCCGACTCAGACTCAGACTCAGCTGGGCGGCCGTGCGCGCGGGCCCAAGCTTGGGTCATGGTGCGCAGGGGCGGCTCAGAGTTCTCAGAGCGGCTAGGCGGCGTGCGTCAGGCTCGGAGTTTGCATGGGCCACCGTTTGGCCTGCACCGGGTGGCTCAGACTCAGACGCGTATCTGTGTGCATATGAGGTGCGCGCCGACGCGCGCACACAGGGGGGTGTACGTTACCTGCATTGGCGTCGTGACGCAGTGCCTCAATTTCGTCGGGGCTTGGCTGCGCCGCGTCGCGTCTGAGTCTGCATTGCGCACATTCGCAGAAGCACAGATTCAGACGCAGCAAGGGCGGGCGGGGGCGCCACCATCGTCGTGGAACTTCAAATCCATGCGCTTGCTAATATGCGCAGAGATTGGCGTGACTTGGCCAGGGGTCTCGCAACTGACCATGATAGGCACGGTCCTTGGAGCGCAATTATTGTAGGCAATTAGGTCGCAGTTGCCACGGCCCTGCTGGACCAGTCATCGCACGAATGCTAGCGCTTCCAGCCCGCTATGCACAAGCCAACTTAGATGTCATTGATGCCGTATCTGGCACCCGCATAGATCTGGGATGCCTTATTTGTATCTGCGCAAGTCATCTGGATACGCCGATAATGACGATGCTGTGGATAGGCAGACGGCGCGGTTCTCCCGAGGGCGCGCGCGTGCCAGTGGTGCCAGCCTGGGGCTTCTCGCGTCCGTGACACTGATACTTACAGTCGCACTGATGCTCGAGGAACACGACGGATATGGGCCAGGGCAATAGAGCGCGCGCGTGTGCGGCGCCCGGCGCCAGGTGCCCAGGCCGCGACCGTGCGTGCGACGTGCGTGCGTGCGTGCGTGCGTGCGTGCATACGCCGTAGGGAGGGTGAGTTCGGCGCATGATGATGATGCACGATGATGCAGCTGATGCATGATGCAATCCACACACGCACATATGCATATGTGGCCGCGCTTCTGCGTCGCTTCGCTTCGGACGGCCGGACGTCCAGCTGGAACGGGACGTGGACAGCCTGACTGAGACAAAATTGGTCGAGTCGGAGGGACCCCAATGCCAGGTGACACCACCTCCTGGCGTCGGCCGGGTCAATGCCAATGCTACTACGCAAGCAGCACCTCTAAATTCCACAGAAGCACGCCGCTGGGTGTGCCAAGGCAGCAGGCTGCCATACACATACATAAGGTTGGTTTCGCACCGCCGACACGCGGCGTAGACTTGAGCAGAAGCAACGCGGCGGACAGGTGTATTAGGGTTTTGCGGGTGTGACGCGCCGCGGCCGGACTGGATGATGATTCATTCGGGGGCTCGGAGTAAGGGGGTTTTACTGTGCTACGAGTACAACTAGAGTCTAGGACATAGGACAGGAGCTGCGAGGTCTGGCACTCCTGCAAGTCCTCGCACACGGCGGCGTGACGTGTGTCGCAATTATACAGCGTGGAGGTACCCACGCACTGCATCATCATCGCGCGCCGGGGCGCCGTGCCCAGGAGCCACATCACGAACCCGCCGCCCGGATTCTACCAGATTTTAAGGTACCGAAATCAGTTGCAACCTCCCGAAATCAGATAAAACCCGGTTGCGACCACCGGAATAGCCGCAACAAGGGAAGTCGGGTTGCGGCTTGATGCTCATCCTTGAGTAGCAGTTGATATCAACCGAAATTAAGTTTTAACCCGGTTTTAACCTGACCTCATGTGGACCCCAACAGGGCCACAAGTAGACCACCATCAGTTCACAAGACTGCAGCAATCCTTGCAGACCTTTGCACTGCCATTAGGGGACACCGACAAATCACACATATCACATATGAAGCGTCACTAAACAGTGATATTCCCAGAAGTAGAGTACATTTGCCTTGTATGGTAAAGAAAGCATGAACCACCCTGCTACGATACCCCACAGCAACATGCACGTACACCCACCACCACTTTCCACACCATGCCGATGCCGATGAAGGTGATTCTGTGTGAAGCGGGAAAGACCCGGGGGCCTTGCTTACATCACAGCTCACTGTCGAGAGTGTGTGCATGGAAGCGGGGTGGGCTGGAACCTGGTAGTGAGAGGCACTATGAAGCGTCCGTAGGGCCCCTCGCGGGCATTGTATTTGCTAACTAGTCAAGCAATCACCCGCAGATGCTAGTTGCCAGGCCTCCAGCTCCAGGTATCCAGCCTTGCCGAGACGGTCACGCGCGTTGTCTGGGAGCACAGGTCATGGAACGTAGGAGATCCACAGCTAAGTGAATCGAAAGGGAAGTCCAACGTTGTCCCACAGCAAGCAAGGCCAACCTTAGGGTGCAACGAGAGCCAGCCAGTGGAGGCGACGAGCTAGACAACCGAGCTTAAAGCGAGCACACCACGGCAGAGTCCGACTTGTGATCATGCGAGAAACGTAGATTAAGGTCAAAGACGCGAGTACCGCAAGGTCAAGAGAAATTTGAGGCCAGGGAGACGCGCTGGGAGGGAGAGCGATGCAAAGGGGAACGACGCAGGGAAGAGAAAGGTGGCGAGGTGTCGAAGATTTCGCGGCGGGCGCTGAAATCGGATGTCCGGGATCAGCCGCCATCAATCCCACGGCGACAGATTTGGCATTTTCGACTTGGCCAATTTGCTCGCCGGCGTCCGACCGACGGTTCTCCGACGGAATCCTGTTGCAACCCAGTCGCAACTAATTCCAGATGATTCCGATCCGGTTGCGATTCAGTGGGATATCGCGTGGAAGATCGAGACTACTTAAAACCGGGTGAGGGCCCGGTGCAATATTTCGCGGTCCTCCAATCCGTGAACTTATCACCTAGTATTTCGGGGAAATCACAAGTTGACCACAACCCGTTCAAAACGGGACACGATTGGCTTGCAACTCGGGCTCGAATTGACAATTACCGGAGCTGGCCGGAACCACCGGAACCACCGAAAACCTCACACAATTTCCGCGCCGGGTTTGTGATGCAGGACAGGACTTCCTTCCCGTCCAGATCCCTCTCCCCGCCACCGCCAATACTAATATGACCGTGCGCAAATAGAATCTTATCGCCCTTCGATGGCGCAAGGGCTGTGGTAGAAGATAGCAAGGGGGGAACGACACCAGGTTACCGCTATACGAACTACGTCCGCCGTTATGCAGCATTTCGCACGCAATGCTGTAACGGCGGCGGCGGCGATGGCGGATGGATCCAGCACCAGCACCCGCAGAGCTGCCCGCTGCCTGTGGAGGGGCGGCTTCGCGTGCGACGCTCGGAGGGCGCGGCCTATTCTAGCCGCCTCGCACGGTGGCGGGCCCCGGCCCACGGAACCAGTGCGGGAGCGCACGCACCGTGACAAGTGACAGACAGAGAGACAGGTCCAGACCGCCAGACCGCCAGAGGGGAGCCGAGGGCGCAGCGCGCGGGGGGCAGGGTGCGAGGGGCGGCGGCGCACGTCGACGTCGTCGCGCAGAGGGCG
>WTXD01000039.1:0-250333 GCA_022496205.1 Gloeopeniophorella convolvens | reverse complement strand
CGACCACAGCTTCATATTACCATCCATGAAGCTAATCGATCCTGCGGGTCCTGGAGTAGGCCACTAGTATCAATCCGTTCTCGCCATGCTTATCAACGCGCATATCTCTAGTCGTCTGTGTACAGCAAACCTCCAGTGACAACACCGTTAGAAGGCCAGGCGCCTAATATGTTTGAGGGAGAGCGTAAGAGAGAACTCGGAAACCGCAAACCCATACATTTCCGCACCCAAAATGAAAATCATCCAGATGTCTTCGCCACCGCGCTATTTAGCCGCGACGTTCACCATCGCCTCGACAATTACAACAGATCCTTGTCGACAAAGGACTCAGAGGGGGTCATAAAACTTCTTATCTCGGTACATTGCCCATACACCTCGTATCATTACCGACTGACTGGCGCAACGGTCAGGCTTCAAGGACACGGTTGTTCATGTAAGTCCAGCTGAGCCCGTCTTCGTGAATGGGATCCCCGGGAGACAGTTGACTTCACACCTGACTCTCGTTCGGCCAGTGGCGTGAGAGGTCATCAAGTATGCCCACAACGCGGTCCGCTCTCTGTGCCCTCTCTATCATTCTCATTGAAAATCGGTATAGCTCCCACTGGACCCTGCGTCTCGTAAGCTGACCGTAAACGGCCGCAATGATATCGCCATCGACAACATAGTTCTCGAGTCATTGGTTCCCGTAATATATAAGGGAGAGGCGATGTGGGCGCCCCAACCTACAACGGGTGATCCCCTATTGGCACGAAAGATGATCCGGAATTTCCCACGTACACAGTGGCCGTAGTATCTCCCAAATCTAAGCATCTTATACGCAATGGAGCTGCACGTCCGTGGAAATGACTCCCCGGATATGCTTCGCCTTCGTTTCACGCTACTCGCTTACCACGCTCGAGCAGTGCTCATGAATGTTTAGGCCTTAGGGCTGGTACATAGGTGCATCAAGGCATCTAGCTATATCACGAGTGTGATCCACATGAAGTTACCTCGAACCTTCGATGAGCATTGGAGCCGCGCGTAGGACCAAATCATGATTTCGCTGCGGCACAAGCACGATACCTTGTTTAATCAGCCTTTTGAGCTGTCTGCACTGCATCGCGGAAATCGTACAGGAACCTCCACCTTCCATGCTCTACGCTATGCTTGATGTGCCTCTCCCACCCCGTTAGCTCGGTCTTGGGACAAGATCCGAGGGTATCGAGAGGGGAAGAATCAAGATGTGGCCACTCGTGTGGTCGAGTGCCTCCACGATGTAGAAGGACCCGCCCTCGAACCAATCGATGGCTCGTAACCCGCACATCTTGATTTGAGATGAGCTGAAATCAAGTTCGATGACATCCCGTCCGTCAAATGCGTCTTGAACGGTCAACGCGTTCGGGTCCTGCGGAAAGCCAGGATACGTCTGTGAGTCAGACTTGAAGCCGGGGCCAACGACAAGCGATGTTGTTAGTGAAAGAGAAAAGGGTCTCAGCCCGCATGGTCAAGATGATGATGGGACCAGATGGCGCTTATGGAAGAAAACGGTACAGAAGCAGGAGTAAGGACGTCGGCGACGGTTGACGGGACATCGGTAGTGACGTTGGGATTTTGGAGCTAATCTAGTACTAAATTATCAAAGTCAATCTCCATTGGTCGACTTTGACATACTGGTGTCAGGCCGAGTGTAGAGCGACTTACAAACTGGCGGTTGTTTCTCCCTCTGATCCTTCATGAAACCAAGATCACATAGAACGTCCCTTCCTGTTCCGTCGTTCTCGACGAGGAAGCTATATGCATGGACCTTCATAGTAACATGACCAGATACGGAGATTGGAGTTGGGTTGGAGGATCACGTAGGTTGGTGCAGACAAGGTACCACCGAGCAAGATGGAAACGCGAATCGTGGAGCCTCGGAAGGGAGGAACGGCGAATGGAGGAGCTGAGTACATCTCCAGAGAGATTCAGCGGATAACTTGCCTATGTAACTATCCGCCTTATTTACCACACCTCGACCCTAACTGCAGGATCGGTTCCGAGCCACTGTTGACGGTCCCGAGCAAGTTCGACTGCCAAACGCCCAACGTGCACGCCCACGGCGATAGAAACGCCGATCAAGCTGATAGTGTTTCCTGAGCCGTCCAGACCCATCCCGAATGCCAGATAACCAGCCTAGTAGTACCCTCAGTGACCAGCACACAGCACCCTGAGCCAGCTAATTAATCAGAATCGCTGAAGGTTTTCGGGAAGTGCGTTAGATATGTCCCGCGGAGACACATATATGAGATTGACGCAACCCTGCCGGCCTTGAGTTAATGCTGTTGTAAGCCCGCCCTATAGACTAAGGCCGCGTACGATCGTGAGTCCAGCTCAGGCTGAGAGGCATAAAGTGCGCTTGTAGTATGTCACGCATCATGTAGAGTATGCTTGCGTGGCGGGGTCCGGAGAATGCCAAGAAAGATGCACACTCGCTGACGCTGCCCGTTCGCGTTATTGTGTATGGTCGGCGCTTACGATGCAAAGACAAACTGCTTTGAACAACTTGAGAAAGGAAGCTTGAAGGTGAGTCACTGTGTCAAAAGCGCCGTTTGCTTGCGCCTCCGCTCGGCTTGGTAAGCGCTGTTCCGGCCCGGCAGGACGTCCGACCAACCGCAAGTGCATTCGATACCAAATCATGAACGTAAGCCTCGTTCAGTTGCATTCACCTCTCGATGGCTACGGTAAAGATTGGGACTTTGCTAATTCGAGTGAGTGGTCCCAGATTTCCGTGGGCATAGAGCTCTCATACCCAAAAGACGCTAGCAAAGCCCATCAGTGCACGCATAAAGAACCAAGCAAAGGAGTGAGTAGCACCAAAATACTCCATCCACGAGTCCGCGGCGTTTGCCCAATGGTCTCACATTCAACTTGGAATCGACCTATAGGCATGAACGTTTCCGAAAAGTATGCGTTTCTTTGGCACAGACCATGTACCGCTACGAAGTGAGGCTGCGAACGGGCCTATTGGGCGAACCTGCGAAACACATCCGCCCGCTTTCGGAGAACAAGTACGTCGCAACTGGACTCAACTCCCTGACCAGTGCTTACACCTGTCAGGGCCATCGAGAATGGCGCAAACTTCATTGCAGAAGGCTTTTTGTTCAGCGTCGCGGCGGCACTCATCATTAGTGAAACGTGGCGCTCATCGCGCAGCCAATCCAGGCAGCGCTCCGACGTAATGAATCTATTGAAGAACTGCAGACTCGCGTAAAGGAGCTTAGCGCGCGTCTCGAGAGTTGGGAAGAGACCTCGAATGAGGAGCGACAACGGTGCGTCACGCGTCGATGCCACGTCCGTTGCCTTACTGAAGCGAAGTGCCAAACAGAGCTCAAGAGCTCACTCGTATTTTGGAACGCGTCGTTGATATTGGTTTACGAGGTGCTTGGGCCGAGATGCAAGACACACCCCTTCAGATCCCTCGCATACAATTCAGCCCGCCATCATCCAGTCTATCACCGCACCGACGTCGAGTGCCGAGCTACCCGGCTGCCATCAAGCGATACCCTACCAGAACTTGAGAGGATATCCTGAACAAACCATGATCCAAGATATAGACATCTCAACTCGTTACACTTGCTACTATATACAAAGCGCCGTGCGCATATACGACTAATAAATACACAAAGTGTGTCTGTAATCGGTAGCCGGCGACCCATGATTAGGGTCTGTACGAACAAGATCATACCTCTAAGTAAAAGCGTGACAGAACTGCGAGAAAAGCAAGCGGAGGGGAAAGGGAAATATCGCAATGAAGCAAGGCTATCCTCACATAATACAGCACCCTCTACCGTCCTCGCAGAGACGCTCCCAGAAGCTCTGGTGTCGCGCTCTTGTTGTGTGACGATCCGACCGCCACGCCGTGCAACGATGATCGTGTACTCGCGATCCGGTTCCCCCTCTCGGGGAATAGGATACCACCATCGTAGCGTGTGACCCTCAAGTTCCCAACGACCTGCGGTTACGAATACAGCCGCCGCGAGTGAGTCTCGCAATGCTCGAGGTGGATACGGTCCCTGAGAAGGGTTGCGCAATGTCTCGCTAGAACGCGAGCGCACTGGCTCTTCATCCACTTCCAAATCTTGTGTGGACAAGTCTTTGTGGGTAGGCCGGGAAAGCAAATGACCGACCGTGCGGTCCGCGGCGAAGTGGATGACAGGCAAGAAGATCTCGGTGGCCGGGGGTACTGCCTTGGGATCGTCGGCGGTGCTGTGGGAACCAGAAGGTAAAGAGGACGAGGAAGAAGGTGTGCCAGGACGTGGAGACAATCCATGTGGATGAATGACTGGCGCGTCTTCTGCACTAACGCGAACGACTAGGCGGAATTCGGCTTTGGAAATGTCGAACTGAATGCCGATGGGAGTTCCCACGGTGGCAATAGGGTATGGCCTGCTGAACGCTTTGGCAGCGCGCGCACCATCCGTGAGAAAATCGTAAAAGCTATCCCAACGGCTGAAGGATGTGATCTCAGCTCTGCGTGACTCGTCATTGGAGCTCCCAGGAAGAGGAATTGTCGCCAAAGATAATTGAGAGGCGTAGCCAGGTGCTGTAGAATCGGCTACGTTAAGGCGGAAGGTGCTGCGCGAACGCGCCGCCCGGTGAGCCGCGAGGAGAGAGCAGATGACTTGTCCCCACTGCCTTGATACACGTTGGACTCGCCTCGTGGCCGCAGGTCATCGACACTCCACAGACTGAGATCTTCCATGTTCCAAAGGTCGCCCCACGGGTGCACGTTATCAGGACAGTACGTCCATACCGTGTAACTGAGCGCATTTGATCCGTCAGCAGCATTGAGGCTGGCGTCGAGCGCGCGTTGTTGGCTTGAGTAATCACCCTTGTGGCGACCTCCGTCTGTCCATCCGTATGCCTTGCGCCCATCCATGTCGTATGGGATGCCGATTTCGCCAACCATGGTCGGATATGGACCAAGGATGGGCGCGTCGTCCTTGAGCATCTTCAGTTGGGCCTGGAGCGAACGCCGAATAGCGCCTTCTCCAACGCGAAGCGCCTGCAGCTTGGTCCGGTACTTTCCGCGCAGGAGCCCAAGGGCGTCCGCGTTGAACCAGTTCCAGTGGCGCGTTACAAGAGTCAGCCCATCGTAGTAGTGGGTTGAGTATGCACAACGTCCTGCCAACTCCTCGACGGGTAGCGGGGGCGGTTGGGCGAAGACAGGAGGGGCGACGAAATGAATTGCCTCGGGGTGCGCCTTGCGGATGCGTTGTGCCCACGCCTGCCAATGGGGGGCCCAGTAATCGGCGACGAACTCCACCTCCGCAACCTCCTCGTCAGGCCCCGCCATCTCAGCCGCGGGGAGATAGCGGAAGTAGTCTGGCCGCATCACATAACCGGTCTCGATGTCCCAGACGCCATGTTGCGCCCAGATATCCAGCCCAAGTTGCCAATCCTCGCTACGCCTCCAACCATATCGCGGGTGCACGCCACCGGGCTCTGTCGACGGGTCTGCCCATACAGCGAGACCCTTAGGATCGATCGTCACGGAACCCGAGCGCTGTGGGCCAAACGTATTGAACGTCCAATTTTCAACCGTCTGTGGTTGACCCATCCCGAGGCGCAGCGACTGAGCGGGAGTCGGGGTGGGACCTTTCTTCAATGTCGATCCTTGTTGTGAAGGGAGCGAAAGCAGATCAGGGTACCCCACTAGGCCTTCCGAGGGCTCGTTCATGCTGTCCCAGCCAATGACGCAGTCATCGAGCAAATCGCCAGCATCCCGGATTTTATCCGCGAGCTGCCCGAAGGCTTCGATGTAGTGAGACTGAAGGTAGTCCTGGATGTTTTGGTCGTCAATGACGCAGTTTGGGGCGAAATCGCGACCGGCGAAGAATAAAGTGAAGAGTGTCTGAGGGGCGAGTCGTCCATAGTTGGTTGACCACATCATAGCGGGGACCGAAGCGGGGTCTGGCTCGTGGGCCAAAGGATATTCGTTATGGAGAATGGTAGACTGTGTCGCAGTGAAATTGCGCGGGTTCATGCCACACGCAACAAGCGTCCAATACGGTGCTCCAGAGCCGCCGCAGTAGCGAGACCACTATGGATCCCGGAAGATAGCGCGATGGATAAGAGATGCGTGGGCAGGTTGGGATGGAGTAGCGAGTGGCGCAGGAAGGGAGCCGAGTCAGATGCGGAAGGGATGTTGAACCGTCACGGGCAAAAGGGTGTTGAAGGTCGGGTGAAAACGGTGCCGCGGTGTAAGATGAGCAAGCCAAGGAATTCAAGATTACGCAACGTGCACAGTGAGTGCTGAGACTGCCAGGGCAACCAAAGGCACTCACGATATCTTGGTGTGGATCCATGTATACCTTGAACCCGTACTCCTTGCATTTTCGCAATACGCGCATGGTGTAGTCCATGAATTCGTAATCATAGATCCCACTAGAATGTCGTCACAATCAGACACCTCAGACACAGAAACAGGAGTCGCGACTTACGGTCCCTCGTGCTCCAGAGCTTCCCATGCTACTGGGTACCGTAGGACATTGAAGCCCCAGCCTCGTAAGCGGGCAAGGTGGACGTCGGCAGAGCCATCGTCGAGGTTGAGAGGACGTGAAATAAAGCTGTTCCCTCCCGCTTCTGCACTCTCCCAAAATCCATCCAAAAGGTACGAAGGCTCTCCAACAGGAGCCTTTGATGAGCCTGAGAGGTTGACACCACGGAACAAGAGGGTACGGCCATGCGAGTCGACGAAATTCCCCTCGATGGTATGCACAAAACCTGGACGCGTGCGTTCGCCGGTGGTGGGAGAGAGAACAGGTACCCGAGGCATCGTCCTGGGCGGTGTGGGAGGAGGATGGAGGGGAGGAACAAAGGACGGAGTGGCAGCTCCGGAGAGGGCAACGGTCCAAGAGTCGTACCACCCGCTCTTTTCCCTAGGGTTAGGGTTGCGTATTGTCGCCCTGGCTCCGGGGCCCCGGACCGCATTCAACCGCGCTCGATCGTCCGCTTGCCACCTCGAGCGTTTCAGACCCTCAGCAACCACCGCGTCTTGCCAGTGGACCTGTTTTAACCTGTGCCTTGAAGTTACAGCTACAATACCCGTGCTACTTTCAGGGGATGTCCAGGGTCGGTAGGTGCACCCGTCGGACTAATTATGCTCCACCACGCTCGCACACAATTCCATTTGTTTATGCCAGACGGAAAAAGCCGTGGAAACATCATCCTGTGCAGACCAGCTAGACCAGCATTGATCCAAGCGAACCTGACATCTGACGTTGATTTTGAGACACTGTTTACAACACTGTTCGTCGCGTGGTGGTAGCCTCTTGATGCAGGGTGGGATCAAGGGTCAATACTGCTGGCACGAGGCTAGGCATCGCCCCAGTGGGTGCAGAGACACCCGGCAACTGTACATGCATGACACCGCGCGCACTAGCAGCCTGGGTAGCACCTGTTGGATCATCCTGCGATGAGATCTTGAGAGACGTATAGTGAAATAAGCCCGAGCCTGCCATAGAGTCACCAATCTAGGGTCCAGACGCATGCTACCATCGCCTGAATTTATGCTAGAGTAAAAAGAGTTTCGGTCGGTGCTGTGCGTCGGCTTTGATTCCGAAACAGCCATGACCCATCAGACCCACATGGTTGATAGATGCTTACTCGTAATAATCGGAACCAGCAGCAATCTCAAGCCGGCACCTTCCCGGTGTACTGGTGTAACACAGAAGTTTCCCACATGTCGTCTGCATGGCACGCACCGCACAACACGCACTCCGTCTCATCAAAACAGGTCAAATAACGAGATGGGCCAGCTGACAACGACACCGGCCGAATCGGCTTGGTAATCACAAAGACTGACGCTTGTGCTTTGGCAGAGACGCCATTGCGCCACACCGGGCTAAAGGAGACTCCAATCGCAACTCGACCGCGGGGACAAAGCATCACCATCAACCACGCGAAGCGTCGTAGCCAGCCCCTGCATCCCCCGCCCCGGATTGACTAACAAGTTGACGAAGATCATCCCAGCGTCACGATTACGTAAATCGGAAATGGCGCCTTATGAACTCATGAGGGATGGCTTGTGCTGCGCCGTCCAGGTGTCAAGCGTCTTCCAAAAGTATGCGACGGTCGACTTGTCCACATGTCGACGGTGAGGGTCAATCTACCCATAAAATGAATTATCGAGCTGGTAGAGAGATGCACGTCACCCACTTTGAGCTCAGTGACATTCCAGTCCTGTATTTTGGGGTTCGGAGGATCATTAACCCAAGAAACGTGCATGCCCTTGACTATGCGTGGCTGCCGATGAGTGGGGAATTGGCCATACTAGTAGAATCACTTACCGTGATGAAACAATGTGCGTGGCTCGCTCCACTTATATGGGCGGAACTGCCACGCTTGGCCCGTCGTGAGGACACACACAACGCGGTCCCAAGCATCCGCGCCGAATTTGTTCAGCGCCTCTACCGAGTCGACGACATAGTACCTCTGTGCACTGGCGCGCGCCTGCCCACCGGGCTCAATTGTCGTGCGTTCACGATAAATAGGTATAAGATCTTCGGCTTTAGTTGTGCCTTCTGCAGATGCCCGTGCACGCGCCTCGGCAGAAGGCTCGAATCTGTGGGGGGACAAAAGAAGCGTCGACAATTGGTGAAGACAGGATTCGGGCGGCCACATACATCGACTCCTGAAGGAAACGGCGAACGTTGTACATTGTGATGAGGGAGGTTGGTGACGAAGATATCATGATAATAGGATACATGTTCTCTGTGGAGACGCCTCAGAATCGACTGGGGCGGGAACGACAACGAACACGAACTTTGCTTTCGGGATTGGGCCTTAGGGTCTGGGCAGACCAAAGACGACGTCAATGATTATCTCCCGGAAAAGGGAGGCACGCACCAGACAACGGCGCAACCACAGGCGCGACGGCCCCCGACTTTTTGGCCTCCTTCAGGGTTTTGAGCTTGGCGGCATATACACTTCGGACTGATGAGAAGTTCTACATACACTAGGTTTGAGCAGTCGGTGCAGAGGGTAAATGGTGAGACGTACGTTAGGTTTGATGCCCCGCAACACAGTATTCCGGTCACGAAGTTCAATTTCTCCCTGTCGAATCTTCTTTACAACCTCAACATCCGTGACATCGGGAATATAGCGTCGTTTAGATGGCTGTGTCGCCGCCGTAGAATCTGGGCGGGAACGTGAAGGAGGTGCGGTTGCTGCCTGTGCACGCGACGTTGAGGAAGTGGAGACAGGTAGCCTGCGATAGGCGGAAGGCGGAGGAGAACCAGGCGGTGTCGTTGACTCTGGAGTGATAGATGAATCAGGTGAGCCCCGGAGGCTTCAACGGGGATTGCAACGACATACCTAAAAGGGGCACGATGCTGTCCAGAGTGGCGACAGTTCGCTTTAGCCAGTCAACGATGCTCTTGCGCTCCGTAAGGCTGACGAAGCCGCCAGCAGGGAGCCCATGTTCTCGCGCCTGCTTCATGTACTCCCCTCCGGCGGCATCGCGAAGTAACCAAGCAAGGTAGACGGCCTCCAGCATAAAGAAGCCATCGGGTCGCGCGGCCGGGTCGTTTGCGGTGCTTCCTGCCTTGCGTAGGCGTGTCGGTGCGTTTTTTGGAAGAACCACTGCCTCCGAGAGGCGTAGGTGTGTGGCAGCGCGGAGGGTGGGCGTGGAGGCACCCGAAGCGTTCACAGGTGCGATGTCGTACTTTGAGCTGATGGCAGTGCGAAGAGTGTCGAGAGGATCCGTTGTGCTCATCGTCGGTCAGTTCAGATAAGCTGGTGAGCTCCTACGGGAAGGCGTGTGTGGCTGCAGGGTAGGGGTGCGGTATTCGAATTGTGTCAGCGATAGGTGCGGTCTATAGTTTCCTGGCGCGTAGCGGCGACAACGAGTAGGCTGTTGGGCGCTGTTGGGCCAAAGGTCCCGGCGGTCGCCGGCCACCGGTCACCGGTCACCTGATTCCAACAGAACTTGAACGTTGAACAGGACACCGAACACCAGGCACGGGCCCGTGTTGGACGCTGTTGGACGTCGAGTTCGAACTGAGTGGGCCCAGCGACCTCTTTAGAAACCCCCGAAAAGGGTGTCGTCTATCATGGCGAGCCCATCGTGCGCCATCCGCAAATCTTCTGATGTATGCTCCCGGGAGCCCTGGGTTTCATACAATTCTCGAGCAACCAACAGTGCGCGATATCGCTCCACTCGCAGTACAGAAGAATATGTAGTACGGATATTATACGTGGTATCGCCGTCCATGAACGACGCAAGATCGACGGAAGCATATCCATAAATACGAGACCTCACCGAACACCACTGCTCTGAGCCTAGGTTCCGCGAGCCTTGACAACAGCGGCCTTCTCTGCCTCTCTGCACTTCCGACTTGCCATATCGATATCCGCCATCCAGAGGTGGCACTCGCGCGCCGAGCTTGCACGCAACGCGATCTTGTCCCCTCCACGCGGGTACGCGACTGATAGCTGGAACGATAGATCGTCTGGGATGCACACAAGCATCAAAGGGAAGCAAAGACGACCCAACCTGATGCTGCCTACCTCTGTGCCCAGGGGCTTCCCGTACCTGGATCTCTGACAGGGGGATGGGCTGGGCAAGGCGGGTGGGCGTCATGTCCCTCCCACGAACCTCGGCTTACGCACCATGCGATATAGTGTTTTCCCATGCTCATCCGTCAGCAGGAGAATGTCGCTACACAGGAAAGCGCCGAGCTTCCGCCCGCTCTTTGCTTTGTTTAGAGTACCCTCTCTCAATAGTCTCCGGTCCCCTAGATGTCGAGTAGGAGCGGTCAAATCAAGCCTCCTGCAAGGTATTAATGTCGATCTGCCTTCGTACATGTCAAGTTCAACGGGACGCACCCTTGGCCAATCCAGAGATCCTGGGACAGGTTCTTCAGACGATCTCTACCTTCCTGCTCGCGAATCGCTTCATTAATATTGTTCAGGATCTTCTCGGCAGTACGTAGCGCGTGTTCAGTTGATGCTCGGTCTTGATCTGGCTCGGTGTAATGAAGGATCTGCTTAATGAGTAACGGATATCGCGTGATGCGTTGCACTGTAGAACATAATTAGGCGTCGGTCCTCATGCTAGGGGTCGCCGTGACAACTAACTCGGGACAAGAAGATAACTCGAGAGATCTAGATTCGTACAGCTGGATCATCTCGCAGTTTCTGTGATGTCGCGTGACGTTTAGTCTCGGGGATGCTTTGAGTATGTGTGGTGTACCTGTAGGTGACTGGAAATCTCGGTATTCTTGTCTCGTAATGATCGTAGAACCTTGATCGCGTTCCCTTGATTTACGCAGTACTCCTGGATCACATGACAATTAGTCGGCAGGTTATGCCGGCGAGATGCACACACACCCTGTAGGCAGACATATTGGGGAGATGCTTGTCCAGGATGTCCCCAATATTGTCGACATAAAGTCGGCAACTGCGTTGGCGCTCTTCGAGGGAACTCAAGAATGTCGTGTTTGTCAACAGTATATCCTCGACGTTGGCAAAGATGACGGTAACTGCCTTGGGCTCCAGTATACTCAACATACTCGAGTAGAAGATCTAGTCGAACCACATTTGTATACGCGCTTTAAGCTTTAAGGATAGATGACACATACCTCAACGATGAGTTGTAGGTCGCGCACATATGCACCTTCAGTCGCGATGAGTTCAAATATGGCCTGGGACGATGGTCAAGAATGACAAGCGGCTTGGACTGGAAGAGTAGTCGCACCTCCTGCCGCCGACGCTCGCGGTCCGGCAGACCAACCAGAGCTGATTTGTCTACGAGGCTTGCCCAAGACTGCATCCGCACCTATTAGCGTTGATGGTGATTGCAGCGCCTGCGTACTACGTACTGAGCCGAACGCTGGACTGTTCTCCCGAATTGGTGTTCCGTCAGTCCCGGTGCCAGATGAACTTGCGCTGAGGATCGGTGCCGAGATTGTCGGCATCGACCGGCTTTCCTTGTCTTGTATGGGTGTGCGCGAGCGGCCAAGTAGCTGCGTGATACGGCTCCCGTACGATGACGAAGAGGTCGCCCCTTCCTTACCTTTCTCCTTGTCTCCGTAGCTGTCGCGCGAGATGCTCGGAGCGAGCGGCAGAGAGCCGATGCTCACAGGGGAAGGTGGGGGAAATAATTCCACAGACGACACGGACATGCGTGATGCATGCTGTTTGAAAGCCTCGTAGCGCTCGTACGCATCATCGAGATGAGCGTGCGTCGGCGTGTGTAGCTGAGACTTGTCGGAATCTGGCTCCTGAAGCGGCGTGGGAGCAGTCGGTGGCGCAGGTGCAGGACGGTGCTTGGCTCGTGCAGTGACGGTCCGTCGACGTAGCGGGCGCGGTGGCGGAGAGCGTGTGGTATCCTGTTTGACGACGATCCCAGCGGCCTCCAGCACCATTTGCCGCTCCAAAGCTCGCGTCTCACGTTCAAGCCTACGCTCTTCTTCTGTCATCGCCGCCTCATCATCCTGCGAATCCGAATCGGAGAAGGAATGGTATTCGGAGGCGGAGTCATCTGAGGCGCTCTCATCGTCGGCTTCATCTGTGTAATCTTGTGAGCCTTGTGAGAAGGATACACTCTGCGCAGATGGTGATGACTGCATTTCGGGAGGCCTCGGAGTCGCCTCTGTGCCTGGGAACGGAGATAGTGTAGTTGAAGGCGATGATATCGAAATCGTTTGTTGCGGTGAGGTGTGAGCATCTAGCGCGTGTGATGCGAAGTAATCAATGTTCATATTCGAGGTATACATGTAAAAGAAAATTTAAAAAAGTATTTTAGCCTAATCCGACCGAAGAGTATGTAAACGATGACGCAAGTAGCCGGGAGATTGACTAACCCTCGACTTCCAAGTACGCCGCGGGAACGATGAAGATGACCCCATCCTTCTCAGCCTTGTACCAGTCAGCGTCCGAACGGTCCACGATAGTGAGCGTATCGCCTTCGGCAAAGGGCAACTCATCGGGACTTCCGCCTGGGTAGTCGTATAGACCTTTGGCCTTGACTACGTCGAGGTCAGCAGCAAACAAGCATGCCACGATGGGGCCACGCACTGGACTCAAGGGCTTGCACATATGTCTTTGGGAAAAAGCCAGCTTTGCCATTGTTAACGATGGTGCCATACCACCAGTCGCCACCGGATTTTGAAGGGTGTGCAATGATCACGAGGTTTTCAGCAAACGCTAGAGGAGGGTGAGCAACAACCAGGGCGTCTTTGGATAATAGACGCACTCAGGTCCTCGACCCTCTGCCCTTCGTAAGAGTACAGCGATCTCACACGGAGCTCTAAATATACCATGTCAGCAAATATCATAGCAACGACACGAGCGGATCGCACCGACGCCGCGATCTACGTCTTCTAGCTGGTCTGGCTGCCCTTCGTCCGCGTGGGCGACCTGGATATCTGGAAGGGGAGCCGCATGACCATTACCCTCCTTGTGCGTTTGGTTTTCGTCTTCTTCACCCATCGGAGGTAAACTCGGTTCCCTGCTAGCGTGGGTTCCCTGATCCGCCGCGAGTCCCATATACCAATCAACGGATTGTCTGCTAGGGTTCGTGCCAGGCTCTGGATGGGAGGGCTCGGAGGGAGGAACGCGAGGGGCACCGTTGACATGCGCTGGCGGCGCGGAGTCCCCAATGACACGCCCTGAGATAGCCGATGCGCTGCGATCATTTGTAACGGTCTTACGCAAGCGTGCACCGCCCTGGATGGCGCCCAGCAGTGCGCTGCGATCACCTGAAGGGGCCACAGCAGAGGCAGCGGGACGTGAAGGGGCCATTGAAGCTGGGGGTGCCGGAGGTGCGATGGGAGCCATAGAGGCGATGGGAGCAGGAGGTGCGGAGGGCGGAGGTGGAGGTGGCGTAGGCGCAGACGGGGCTGTTGGAGTAGAGGGTTTTGGAGTAGTGCTTGATCCAGCAGCAGCAGACTGTGGGCGAGGTGGCCCGCTCGCAGGGGGGAGGATCGAACCGAATAATTGCCGTGCCAACCTGTCGCGTGTATCCCGCGAAGAGTTAAGGTCATCATCGGAGCTGTCCTCTCCGTCGTCCTTCTCCTGTGCCCACTCATCTTCACTGTCACCAGGTGCGGTGTGGTATGACGTCTTGATCACAGGGGGAGCGGGGCTCTTGGATACGGGGGATTGAACGGGGGCGGGAGGAGTAGGAGCAAGAGGATGTGGCACAGACTGCGTAGAGGTAATCACGGGTGGAACGGCGGGGGCAGTATGCCCACCAGCGGGCTGAGGTTGAAAGAAGGGATTGTTTCCCCCGGAGGTTGCAGGAGGCGAAGGGGCGACAGGAGGGCCACCGCTCATTAAACGGTTGAAAGGATTGTTCTTGCCTCTGTCTGCGGGCGAATCAGCAACAGCTGGAGGAGCTGATGGCGCTGACGATGTAGGTGGAACAGGAGTGACTGGGGCGGGCGTCCTCGAGCGTCTCGACTCCTCCTCGCGCTTAGCTTCCTCTGCCTCCTCCTCTTCCATGCGCTTCAGACGCTCTAATCGCTCTTGCTTCGCCTTGAGGGCAGCCGCCTCTTGCTCTTTATGTAGGCGAGCCGCTTCTTCGCGTTCCCTCTGAGCTGCTTCTTTCTTCTCCTCTTCCTCGAGGCGGCGCATACGCGCGAGCCGTTCCTCCTTTTGCTTTCGGAGAGCTTCTTCGCGAATCCTAAATTCTTCTTCTTCAGGATCTACTGATGGAGGAGCGGGCTCAGACGGAGGGGACGCATAAGCAGCGACCGATGGGCCGGGCTTCGGTGGTACAGGCGCAACGAGAGAACGGGCGGGACCCGGCTTACGCGGAGGAGGTGGTGCAGGCGCTCGAGGCTTAACGGGGGGCGCAACTTTGTGGGCTGAAGCAACAGGAGGGGTAGGAGTCGCAACTGCCGGGCTCGCAGGAGCGGACGCTCCCGCTCCCCGCTCATTTCTGAGCCGTTCATCTCTTTGCCTGGCTCTTTCGGCTGCTGCTTCTTCGGCTGCGCGCGCCTTTTCCTCAGCCTCCTTCTTCTCCCGCGCGAGCCTGTCCTCAGTGCTGGTGTCAAGAGCTGGCTTTGGCGTTGAAGACGAAGAAGGTGTCGACAGCCCCATGGCAGCCATACGCTCTGCGGTCCGTCGCTGAGCTTCCGCTTGAATGAAAGCACGCCGCTCTTCGGGCGTCATGTTCTTGAGATTCGGCGCGGGAGATTTGGCTGGGGCTGGCGGTGCCGGAGGTGGCTTGGAAATGGGGTTGGCCGAGACAGACGGAGGTGGAGGAGGGGGGGACCGAACAGAGGGAGGTGATCGTGGGCGGTCGCGGTCATGGGGTCCTTCACGGGAACGTGAGCGGTCGCGGTAGGAGTAATCACGGTCGTAGTCGCGTGAGTGGTTGTCGCGATAGTCTCTGTCGCGAGAACGGTCCCTATCGTCTCTATCGTTGCGACGATCGCGTTCATCACGCGGATAGCTGCTGCTATAGCGGTCTGTGTCGCGTGAGCGGTCATCAAACCTTCCAAAGGTTTCGTTCCGCCTGTCGCGTGAGCGATCCCATTCACGCTTCTGCCTAGCCTTGCGTTCCTCCCTCTCCGCTAACTTCTTCTCGACCGCGGGCACACGCTCGTGCATAAGGTCGAGGAGTTCACGTTCAAGTCGCCGGCGCTCTTCGTCCGCACGAAATGAACGTGGGCCTCTCGAAGCGTACTCGAGATCCTCCTGTACGCGCTTGACTTTCCACTTGAGATCCGACATTTCACGGTCGAGCGCGTCGTCCTCAGCGGTTCGCAAGGTACTCTCCTCCGTTGCACGATCGAGCATCCGCGCGGTAGCTTCGAGCTGTCGCTTCATATCGCTGAGGTCCGCCGAAGGCGAATCGCGTTCCGAGGAGGCGCGGACAGCGCTACGATCGAGATGCCGTGAGCGAGGTATGTAGTAACCCCCGGTCGGCTCTTCGTCGGTGTGCTTGTACACTGTGGCGTCTTGGCGGCCACCTGCACCAGGGGCACTGGTCGAGTGAAGAGAGCGATTGGGAAGACGGGAAACAGGTGTGTCGATTCCTGAAGGTGACCTCGCCCGTGACGGTTCGTTTTCAAGGAGCTTCCTGACGAAGTTGACAGAAGAATCCAAATCGCGATGCGACGGTGGTACGAGCTCTGCAGGAAGCTCATCCGGAATCTCATTGCCATTGAGCTCTAGAACGACGTCAGGCGTGGTGAGGCGGAAGCAACGTTCACACATACTGCGATAGATCAAGCCCATAGCGACGTGAAATTCTGCAACGCTCAATTTACCGCGATTGTCTACATCGGCCAGTGTCCTAAAATTATATGAGCACAAACCCCTCGAAACGTTAGATAGACTTACCATATCCGAGCGAGGTCATTCCTATCCAGACCACTCTGTCCAAAAACCTCTATCGCCGTCGTTCCATCAATGAAACCCGAATTGGACGTATCCCAAGCCCTGAAAATCTGGTCGTAGCTTTTCTTCTCTGCCTTGGAGAGCGTCCAAGGAACGCGCGGCGCAGCGGTCCCTTTGATCTCCTGGTTGTGTTGCTGGAAGCTCTGCTGGAGAGACAGGCCACCGAGCTGTTGCTGGGGTTGAAGGAGCTGGGGCGCTCCACCAGCGTTGTAGGGAGCTGCGGGATTTGCGGGAAGGAACGTGCTGGACATCATCTGAATGCGGGGATCAACAAAGCCTGTGACCTGGGCAACGAGTGGCTGCAGCCCACCGCCCTGACCCGGAAAGCCAGTCTGCTGAGGGGCAAGACCAGAACCACCAAGGCCAGGGGAAGCGCTCAGAAAGCGACTCGGCTGGTTGACTCCGAGAAGCCCGGGTGGCGGAGGGGGTGGCTGTTGTTGAAACTGAGGTGGCAGCGGAGGTACGGGAGGAATCGGGGGCCGTTGCTGCTGTTGAAAGCTACCGGGAAAGCCGGTCTGCTGCGGGAGCAAACCTGGACCTGCCCCCGGGAAACCAGTTTGCTGAGGTTGTTGGAAGCCGGGACGCTGACCAGGAAAACCAGTGGGTTGAGGAGCAAGCCCGCCCTGGGGGAAACCTTGTTGTTGAAAGCCTTGTGTCTGACCAAGAAACCCGGTCTGTTGCGGGTACTGATAGCCAGGTTGACTCTGCCCCCATTGCGACATGGCGAAAGCAAGAAATGGGTTAGTGTAGAGAGCAAAAAGAAAGGTGCAAAGTCAGACGGAGTAGTTGAGTATCACTGCGGCCAAGCGTGACGGCGACCATTCGGTCCGCGCCGTAATCAAGCGGAGATCGAAATTAACGCCTCCCGAGCGCAATTCCTAAAGTCCAGTGACGCTCGTTTATTTTCTCTCCCGCCTCATCGACACCGCGGTTCTGCTCCTCAATGCAATGTTTTATTGTTGGAGCTCTTCACACCTGATATCCCTGCAACCTGCCCCACGCACCCGGTCAAGGCCTCCTTTGCTCATCTCACACTGGATGCCTGTTACGGTCGTGGAACAATTTAGCAGTTCGATCATTCCCTGCCGCTGACCTTCGTTATGAAGGTGTGTGGATCACAGAGAGCCCGACTGCATCGTCTCCGTGAGTTGAGTACCAGTCTACCTGTCTTTTGGCAGTCCTTTCCCCTGGGGTTCGTAGTTTGGAGACAAACATTGTATTTCTCATGTAGTCACTTACTGCTCGCTAGCCCTCTTAAGTTCCAGCACCACGCCTCCCTCTGGACTCTTCGCTTAGTCCGAAGCATGGTCATGTATTGTTCTGAGCATGCTATAGGGACCTGTAACTCTGGTCGCGGTGCAGTAGTACAGCATGCTCTGCAACTTTCATGCGTGGCAGTATCTGCTCGTGTTCCAGCATGTTCTCACCTCCCATCGGCCGTGGCAGCCCCCAGATGTGAATATGGACATGCGTGACGATAGGGAAGCATCGTACTGCCCAGCGTCGTTGGTAAACTGAGTCGGCACGACGCCAATCAATTATCTGAGTCCGTGCCACAAGACGGGAGCTCGAGAAGGGGTTGATACGTAGACATCTAAAACTTGTCTCTACATTCACATGCCCGTTGTGTACGAATCACATACGACCTGCCACCCTTTGATGATGGACCATCCCTCCCAACCGTCTCTTCCACCGACCCTATCTCCCCGCACCAATTGATAATCTGCAGTGGGATCTTCAAATGCTTCTAGGATGGCGGCGGCGACTACGGCGGCGAAGCGGGGCGCCTCCTTGAGGGCGACACATCGGAGAGGGCCATGACCAAAAGGCATGTGCGCACGTTTTTGGTCAGGAGATACTCGAGACGGATGCCACCGCATAGAGTCAAATATGTGAGCATCGGCCCCCCAGATTTGTGGGTCCAGATGCAGTGCCTTGATATCGGCAATTTCGATCATCGGTGCAAATGAAAAATAGCAATGCCTGGCCCGTGCGAGGTGCCTACTTGGTGGGTGCAGGCGTAGGACCTCGGATATGAACGCATCCACGCTGGGCCTCCCATGCTCGAAGCGCACGAATTGGCTCTCGAGTGGTGAATCGAGATACTCAAGGAGAGCTGCGCGTGTGCCAGTGTTGTATGAAGCATGTGCTACTGCAACTGCGATGACGCGCCACATTGTCTCGTATGTCGGGATGATGAAATCGAGAGGCCGTTCATATGTGGGGAGCCAGCGTATGAGATGTGCATTTAAAGTCTCTAGAAGTTCCGGTGACATGATAGTATTGTGCTTCTTGGATAACACCCAGAGGTCGTTAATGGTATTGACAACAAAGGTAACATCAATGTCGTCCTCCTCGGGTATGTTTCCACATAGGAGTGAGCAGACAACGATCCGAAGGGCGGCAGCTTGGACGAACTCGGAAAAAGGGGAGGGGTAGTGTTGGACTGGAGTACGAGATAGTAGTCCTGAGACAGTGTCCCGTGCAGTGTCTCGAAATGCCGAGAACTTCCGCGCATGCTCGCGGAGAATATGCCTCGCGCGGCCGGTAAAGTGCTTGTGGACCGTGATGTCTGCGCTGACAAAGGTATTTTGGAGTCCGAATGCGCCAACGAGGCGTGCATTTGGGTGGGAACGTGACCATAGGAGTTGGGACGAGGTGAGGATATCCGGGTTCAGGAGGGAATGGATATGAGAGTAATCCGAATAGGCTCGGCGCCTCCAACCCCGACAGAGCACTCTCCGCAGCCCCGCGAGGAAGAGAATGAATGAGAGGATGGCCAAGAGGGGAATCATGAAGAGGGTGCGCTCGAGGGCACCTTGAGGACCATCAAGCGAGAATCTTTTTATAAGCAACGGTATCATCTACGTACTATGAGGATGTGGCGAACGATGTGACATATTAGTCGTGCAGCGACGCCGCGGACGGAGAGAGCTTCTGAAAGCGGCGTTGTGAACGTCGGACTAGTAGAAGCATTGGTCATAGTTGGGATCCACCGTGAGGATGTTATGTGCCGGACAAAGAAACGCGTATATGCTACTGCGGAGACACGGCACCAGTGGCAGATCAATAGTACAGGCAGGTCCGCTGAGGTTTGAAGTAAGATTGCATGGTACCGAAATTAGGAATAAGGTCACTCGGCGTGTACTTACCTCTGGTGTTTTCCGGGATGAACAGAAAGTCGTGTGATGGCAAGCTTGAACATTCGTTGTCAAAATGGGTCGTCATCCTGGGACCGGGTGCTCGAAGAACATTGCGACAAGAAGGCACTCAGTGGGGTTTGGGGCTCTGACTTGAGTTCGTTGAGAGAGCGCGGCAGGCCGCAGGATGCACCGATACGAGCGATGTGTCCAGCACAGCTCCGGTCACCTCATGGTTAAGCATCCTTGGTCGGATCGCTTCACAGGTTCAAGTCGAGGCACCTGCCAACAGGTTATGGTGAGCTGCAACCTCCTTTTGACATGGACTAGCGAGGACTGCGCCGCAGCTGACTGGGGCAACGCAGAGAAGTTCACGGCGCCCTACGTGTCAGCTTGGGTGATGGCGTGGATCTCTTGAAGGAGTTGAGAGGCCCAGCAGCTACCTAGCCCTGTCTATCCGAAGCAGATCAAGGCTGCATCCGAGTGTGGTGATTTCCTAAGCTGAGCTCGAATGTACGGGCATCATTTGGGCACGGTGACGCTTGGCAGACAGACTACTGACAGACCAGGACCGTGATAGACCGGCGGCGACGCGGTGCCAGGCCTGACTGCGGCGCAGCACATGGCAGCTTCTTCTGGCAGGGAATTGATCTGGAATCAAGGCTAGTACGTCTGCGCGGTCTCTGCAGTTTGCGCTTCCGGGCGGATTCGTTGATTCAATGAAGCGACTCGTTGAGCTGTTGAGCCCTTCGCCGCGCAGCGGCGTACCCCGCGCAGGGTCACATCCGTTCATGGAAGCGCTCGGCGACTCGGACACAGCTTCGGACCCGGGCTTGTCTTGTATTACCACCGGCACATCTCGCTGGACAGAAGCGGCGCCTCGCCTCACCGTCGCTGCGCTTGCGCTGTACACGGGCTCCTGTACATGCGGGGCTAGGACGTTACAAAAAACATCGCAAAACCGGCTAGCTTCTGGCGATGATGACCTCTCCACTATGGCTTGTCTTGCGGGTGATGTTTCCGCGAATGCGGTCTTCGTACTACTATACTGTCTCGATGGGTGTTACATGTTACATATGAGGTCCATGTGCCTCGCCGTTCTGCTCGATCATGCCAGCGCGTCGGATAAGTAGAACCAGTGCCCACGGCGCTACAAATAGCTGCAGAGAAGAAATTCGTCGCGATAATATGCCACCATATATATTGGAGGACTCGAGAACCTACTGTACCTAAGCGGGCTGTTGCTACACGGTCATGCGATAAAGGCTTCGTTGCATTAGGAGGACCGAACATCCAAAGCGTCGTGAAGGGATAAAAAGAAGATGAAACGAGCATAAGAACTACACATCTGGGTCATACGGCCATGCTATGCCGCCGACCTTCGTCGGTTTCGAGGAATGATCGCCGTGATGACGTCGTCACGGTACTCCGTCGCCGCGTGTCAATATTAGCCAAGCTAGCACGCAAGCTTGGCCCTGCAAGCGGCTCGTCGTCGGCCTGAGCGCCATCACTGTCGTCATCCTCAGGCGGCAGCCTTGGGCGAGACTTACGCCGTCGCTCAGCGATTGCGGGGGTATCTTCAAATGAGGAACGTCGATCCTCTTCTGGTGGAGACTGAGCGATCATGGATGACCGTTTGGACGGCACAGACACGGGGTCGGGTTTACGCATCTTGCTACAAGACGAAAGGAGGTCAATTGGGCGATATATACTGGACTTGCCAAGCAACCCACGTGTTAAGTTTAGGTTCAGCGTAGTTGATGCTCTTGCGCACACGACGCTCACGACCCGCCGGGGGTAGTTCAGGCACAGGAGCAGGTATGGGAGGAGGGCTTGAGTTGCGTGGCGTTGGAAGGTGAGACGGTGCAGGAGTGGTGCCCGGCGTTGAGGGAGGAGGTCGGGTTGAATCAAAGGTCAAGGCAGAAGAAAGCATATCCGAATCCGAGTCAGGAGTCCGCTGGCGGCCCTGATCTGGGAAAACGTGATCAACCTAGCTGCATGGCGGGAGAGGCTGAATATGCACGTACCTGGAACATTCGTAACGAGGGGCGTAAGAGCCACACGGCTCACAGGAACATTCGTCACATCTTGAAGTCGCTGCTCCGCTGTCTCAGCACCGTCACGCAGGCGACGCCTTTCACGTTCGCGTCCGCTTTCCGCGGGTGCTTCATCGCTATGAATCTGCATCAAAGTACGCTTCTTCTTCCCCTTGCCTGCCAAGGGCTCGAGGACGACCTCATCGTCGGTATCAGCTGGTTGCTGTCCATGGAGTGCGACATATTCTTCTTCTTTCTCTGCAAGGCCAGCGTCACGCCGCAATGGCGAACCAAATGCAGGGCTGGGTGGACGTGGTGGGGGAGATGATGCACGGCTCCTGGACGAACTAGATGCGGAGCTGACGCTGCCACTGCCGCTTGAACTCGGGATGTTGATGAGTCCACTCTGCCGCCGCGATATCCGCTTCTTGCCTTGCTTCAGTAGAGATTCGTCGATATCCACCTGAATTGTTGCTACAATAGGAGCGGCGAGGGCTGGTGGGGGAGATGACACGCGCGGAGGATTGGAAAGCCGCGATGAGGATGACGTAGTTCGGACCTTCTTACGACGTGCGACAGGCGTTGGACTTTGCGCGCGATCCTCTTCCACCACATCTGAGCCTGCCTCATCTTCCTCCAATATCTCGGGAAAGGCGGGAGGACGAGCAAGACGGTTTACATGAGGAGAAGCATCAGGGTTGATCGTTGGACGGCGAGCTTTGGGACCGAGTTCTTTCTTGGGAGATGGCGGTTTGGGGCTGGGGATGTTGAAATTCTTGCGTATGGAACCGAAGCTTTTCACCAGATTGTGGATCTGAAGAAAATAAAGCAGGATCAGCAAGCGATCTTCGCGTGGGGCTACGAGTATGAGATATGAACGGAGGGCGCGTGCCGGCTGCGGGACTATGACGAGGGCAAGTGGACAAACGGCATTCGTCATTCCTCCCATTCCGGCGCCCAGGGCCCAAGAGAATTAACTGCCAGGCACACCACCATAGTAGCTTATTGTCGTAGCGCGGAGCCGCTACATGGTCTCGGGGAATAGTGGACATGGAAACAACCTGCGGGACCTTGGTTCATCGTGACGCATGGCTCCTCGAGGTATAGATAAACGAAGTAGAAGCAGGAATGTAGGAGCCAGGACGGAAGGGGCGACTGCTCTTGGTTTCATTGCTGCGAGGCAGTGTAACGAAATCCAGGCGAACCGACTCACCGCAGATTCTGCATCAGCCATGATACGTTGCGACCTTTCCTTCTCCTTCTTGAGCTGCGAGCCAAGTGCAATCTCGGAGGCGCGCAAGCGCAAGTTCTCGACGTAAAGTACCGAGATCTGTGCATTCAGTTCTTCTATTCGGACGCTGAGGGTTGAATTAAGTCTGGTAGGTGATCAGAGAGGGTAGGTTGAGCAGAACGTGGGATGGTGGTACTTTGTGATATGCTTATTGGCGAGTAGGAACTTCTTCTTGACTACGAGGTTGGATCGCGAGTGAGGGGAGGCCATGCAAGGTGCGAGGAACGGAAGGAGACATACAGTTTTCGAACTCGAATAAGGCGTCGTTCTGCCGTACGCCCACCGACACGCGCGACTCGCGCCTGCTCATCGTGGCTGGCGGTGAGCAGGCCGAGGCTGTGAAGGAAGAAGTGAAGTGGGGGAACGAGGTGGGGCAGGAGATGTGTGTGTGGTGGCAACTTGTCGCCTCGCGCTGATGCTGTGAAACAACACCCATCGTCACGTGGCTCACCACCACTAACAATGAGACGACCACCGACGCTTTCCTGCCCCAAGTCGCTCATCATTTCGGGTGATTAGCTCAAATGCTCTCGCACACCCTCATAAGTTTGTATCGCCACGCTCACGGCCATTTCTCCCTGCGCTTGCTGGCAGAGCTCCGCGAAGACGGACTCGAGCGAGATTCGTATGCGGAGATTCGGGCCGATAACCCCGGGAGTGCGAATCATTGCCATTTGCGGCCTATTTGCGGCTGACCGACACACGCCCTGAATTGCTCGTGCGACCGTCGACGGCGACGGCCATCGCTCGACGTCCGAGTCAACTTACCGGGCTCGCCCCTGACCGGCCCCGCCTTTCCCTCTGTCCGCGGGTTTGTCAGAAGTCGAGAAATTTGCTATTCTCTCCAAGTGTGGGCAATCCAAGCAACCATCCAGCATCCAGCTGGCTGACGGCGCCCGTAGTTGCATCGCCATACAATTCAACTCACAGCCGACACGGCTATGCCCAATGCCCAAAACGCCCATAGTCTCGGCCAGCGTCCTCTCCCGGTGTCAGTCTATACACCTTGTTTTCCTCTCCTGGACTTTGCTCCTTCTCGACGGCGGCCCCTCTCGTCCGACTCGTCAAGCGCTTCAACCTCCGGGAGCCAAGCTCCACCTAAAGTATCCTATAGCGTTCGCCTCTCTCGGTCTCACCTTGCATTAGCCGCAGTTACCGACTATATCGTGCGCCCTCCGTCGCCTTCTGCTGCTGCAGTGAACGTCAAGCGCGTGAGTCATCTTCGCCGCAAGCTTCGCCTAGCCGTCAAAGCCGCGCTCCGAGACACTAGTCATGGAAAGTGGTCGCACGTATACGATATGGCAAGGCTAGGGAGTACAAGAGGGAAGTGGCAAAGCTTCGGCTCCGGGAGGAGCACTTCTCAAGAGCAGCATCGGTCCCGGGAGTGGTTCATCGCCGACACGGAGGAGGAGTGGTTTGAGTGGGAAAGGAAACTCGCCGAAGAGGCTCGCTTGGACGCGGGCACCGAAGGCCCTTATCCCCGCCCTCCTATCCCCGTCTCCGATCTCGAGGAGGTTCGTGAACGCATCGAAGTGTGGCAAGCCAACGTCTTCTCTGCCCCTGTTTCTCAGGCCGACAGTCAGGACTCAGAGCTGGATCAACCCGTGGGCGTTGATGATTTCAAGCGACCATCACCGCTCAACTTTCCAGTTGTGAAGAGGCCGAGAATTGATGTGGAAAATGCGAAGAAAGGGAGACCAGTTCCATCAAGCAGGCTCCACTCCACGTCTCGATATTTCCGCAATGCCAACAATCTTGACGCCCCCGAAGACCTCGTTGAGAACAATGACTCTCCTGCACCGGGCGGCTCTGACGCGAAAACCTCATCGCGCCAACCGACAGGCGTGGCAGACGACAGTTCGGCGGTCAAGCGCAGGCCCTCTCCTCACGATCTGTCCTTTCCCGATAAGAACATCCGTGAGTTATCTGAGGTATGGCTCCTCTACGTCACATTTCCAAGTGGTCCGGCCTCTTATCTTCCTAGGCTTTCTTGCCACCCTCGTTCCCGTCCCATCTCCAGACATCCACGCCACTTCAGGACTCGGTAGTCCAAAGTGCTCCAACTCGACTCACAAAGCCTCCGGTCATCCCCCAGTCAAGAGAGCAGTTGTTCCCTCCTTCGTTCCCCTCCCCTCCTCCATTCCCCCATTCTCAATCTGCGGCCGGAGAACAAGACCCCGTAGTTCAAGGTACTGAACCAATATCTCTGGCACTGCGTAAGCGAAACCTCCACGCTTCCCCTCCTTCCCCTTCTTCGAGTCATCCACCAAAAGGTTTCCAGATCACCTCTGAAAACTCAGTCATTCCTCCCGGGCCGTCTTTCGTGCCTGACACACCGAAGTCACAATTGCCACCTCTCGTCAATGTGCGACGACACGAACCTGAGGACATAACCGTGCCAAGCACCCCAGAGAACATTCCCATTGTTGACCTCCGTGAACTGGCATCCTCGCAGCGGTCGCGCGACCGGCCTCGTCTCCCTCTGCACAGAGTCATCCCCGTTGTTTCTCACACACAGGACAAAGGCAAAGGTCGCGCGCGCCCTATAGACCTTTCGCCTGCAGAACTGCAAGCTTCTTCCCCCGTATCGGGCACCAGTTCCTCGAAAAGCAGCCTCCCCCACCGCCCAACGACGTCGTTACCCCTTCCCGATTTTACTCACGACGAGCACGCGTTTGTACCTGCGGCCGAATCGACGCAGAAACTGCCTCTCGGCATAGCACCTCGCACACGTAGCGACGCATATGCCTTAGGTTATAGTTCGCAGCTCGAGGTCGAAGGGAATATCTCGCATGCGAGCGGCGCACTCATTCGAGACGTTGATTTCAAGGCATGGCTAAGGGACACACCCGTCGTGGACGAGACGGACGGGGTCCTATCCCAAGCGTCAGAGAACCCGGTAGAGATGGAGATTGTGAACGAGTAGTCGTAACATCCCACTCGGGGCGTAACTGTGTAGCTGTACTAGGTTGCGAAGACTGATTTATTGATTAAGTTACGCCAACACCTACACGGGTGGGCACGGGATTGCATCTTTGTTGGCTGTACCCAACATAAACAAGTTGCCGTGTATGGGTGACTTGAACAAGAACAGGTGTAACTGGGATACAAGATTCGTATGGTACGGAGCCTGGGAGAGTTGGGCCTTTCCAAATTAAACTAACTCTCGCAACCTTGCGGTGTACATGGGAACATCAACGCAGAAGCGCTGATCGGACCAAGAAAAATGGGTGGCCATGTAGGTTCGAATCCATCGTTAACCTGCTTGGAACCCTAGAAGTGATAGGTAGCTCACACGTGGCCACGACTATGCGAATGAGACGGTCTTTTTGAGGGGCTTCGAAACCGCATCTGCAACTGTACTTGGGGCGGTCTGTGGAGGTATGCCGGGGTTTCCATCTCGCAACGCATGCCGGGCCGCTTTCCTGTGCTTCCTTTTGTTTCTCCTATCTTGGGCCCTTCGCGCGGCTATGACAGACTTTGCATCGTTCTGAAGATCAGATCATGAGCGGTTCGTGCCCAGCAACACGGCCCACGGAGACATCTCTGTGCCGTCGCGCCCTCTCACCAGCCTATCCTTCGAGCTCCCACGCGCGGCATGTTGAACCGACGAACTTTGAGCCCCCTGATTTGAATGCCGATACGAATGAGCTCATATTGGCTTGTCACGGCCGGCGCCTGTTGCGCGCGCGGGGGTCATGATACTGAATGCACGTACCTGGGCCCGTTGCCTTTCTACTCTCTCCCGAACCTTTTTTCCTGTGCATCAGCAATGAGGTTGCCAATTTAAGCACCGAGGCCTACTCAACATCACGTTAACGATGCAGCCATACCCCTTCGGGCCGGGAGCGTTCGGCTACATTCCTTACCTTCATTTCAATGTATTTTGCATGTTTCTTGTCCTGCATCTTGCCGTGAGAGTTCAATGCCCTGGCCATCAGCGGCGCATTGAGTTCAGAAGTGATGGTAGCGCTGTTGCGGTGACTGCGGTGACGTTCGGACGGATTGAGTAAAACAGTGTTGAGAAGATGTGACGTGGGCGCACGATCTGCACGGCGCTCAACCAAGATGAACCCAACAAGATGGCAGCACTTCGATGCTGCAAGAGACTCCGGTCAGACCCTTCGGAATAAAGTAGTGCGAAGTCAATGAAGCAGGGTGAGGTAAGTCTTGCACGGCACGGAGTCGGGTACGGTCCGAGCCCGGACCTGCCTGCTCCGGATGTTTGACCTGTGCCACTTCCACATTCGGCATATTGCCGTTTCTGCACAGAAGCTACTAGCCCGCGTTCCGCCGCCACGGCAGTCGACCCCAGTGCGAGCTGAGTCAACGCGCAACGCCGCGTCCAGTCAACGCTGGTGGGGAAAGTCTGCCCCGCCCAACAGGTATCCCACATCATTGACCCAAACTTGCAACCCGCAACAACAGCGCCCTATTCGAACTCGGGATGGCTCCAGAGTACTATACGTGCGTAACCGAACATCTCGATGGTGTCAGTCCTTCGAGTTCTTCGTTTCGGTCGCCGCGCACACTGCCTTGCGTCAATGCTAGGGACCATCCCCTACCGTCCGTTGAGTCTTCCCATTTCCCACACAAGTCCAAGCAATGCGACTTGTTCATATGTCTACCCCTTGGCGCCTTCAGAATCAAGAAGCATGATTGTTTCGCAACAGTACGCCGATGTATAGGACACAGCCTACGAGGACATCCTCGCGGCTGTTCTTCAGATGCTAAGTATTGCTGAATTTGAATAACTATACAATCAATGCCCCTGCTGCTTCCTGTCTCACGCACTGGTAGGGTTCACGCATGCATACCGAGTAGGGGCCTGCGTGAGCAGCCTCGCAGCTGCGCCGACGCCGGTTCCGCGGCGAGGATCTGTGTCCTAGACGGCGCTACCGAATTGCACCACTCGAGTATTTGGCTTTTTCATTTGCCGCCCCCAGCTGGCCCACTCAAGTAAAGCCTGCTCGTCTATTTGGCGTGTTCCATGCATACGGAGGCGACTATCTGACAACTGGAGGCCTGGCTTTCATGCTTTGGACACGTATGTTCGCCGCGTCCGGTCCCAACCTGGCAAAACATCACGTTCCAATGATGTTGTCTTGTAACGAATCGGTTACGAGAAGCCATCATACCGCGTTGGGCCCGAGCCAAACCTTGAGGCTACGGCACCAATTTATCGGGATGCTTGCCCACTTCGTCATATATAAGCTAGCACAATACCGTCTCTTCAGTCATCCCACATCCTTCACTCAGTCGTCTCGCTGAGTCCTACTTCGCCCGAGAAGCAATGTGTCACTCTCGACGGTGTGTCGGCGTTATCCACTCTGACATATTGTACTGATTGATCTGGCAGCGTCAAAAACATCTACTTTATTGCGGACACACGGTTGATCTGGTAATTGTCATTCATGTGAAGTTTCCGCATGACCCACTGAGAATTCGCTTTGTCAGAAGGAAGAGTTGGTGCGGCGCTTATCTCCTCGTCGCACCTCAGCAAACTTATGACGAAGATAAAGATCCAATGTGCAGATGCCCACTGCAGATTGAGCCCTTACCACCCCGTTAATTGTGCAAATTGCAAAAAGACTTGCTGGCAATAGTACGTACTCCCCTCCACGTAGAATATGTCACCGGCTCATGGCCAGATGACGCAACTCTCCCACACAATCTCCCCTGTGCTTCTGCACTATCATCTGCCTGCTGCTATTGTAACCGTCAGTCGGCAATTCCCAGAGCAGTATGGTACGCGAATCCCAGAACCCTTCCTGGGGCGCTTTCTGACCACTCGTTGAGCAGCTCCCCAAATATCGAGTTACTGCCCGTCGTGTGCAGCACGATCTAGGAGAGGTTGATGCCCCCCGTTGTACTCTACTGTTATGTTTCAGGCGAACGCTGTGCGTCACGGCAACTAGTCGTTTATTTTCGCAATTATACCACATACTTTGTACATTATATGTACATCACTACGTCCACAGGCTCAATATCAATGCCCATACTCATGCGATGAGTCATCGGGTCAGATCAAGACAACGGCAACTTGGACCCTCCCAAACCCGCACCACAACGGGCGTACCTGCAACTTCACTGATACGGAAGGCGTCAACCTGCCAGTCAACCGTAATGATAAGGTTATGAAACAGCCAGCCACTAGTGCGCTCAGGTACATAGGTGTGGCTGCTGGGACGATGTCTGATGCTCATGCGCCAGCCCGAAACATGTCAACACGGCATCACGGCTCGAGGTGTGCGTGCATTTCTCATGCAGAATCCCCGATCCGGCGTCGTCCAGCACCGACACTCCATGTAAGATGCTGAACCGAGGCCTGTCGTTTCTCAAGCTCGAAAGAAGGGAGTAGGCGTCAAAGAGGCAACTGTGGACCTGAGCTCAGTAACCTGGAGAGGATTCGATGGGAGCGGTGAACGGCCAACTCGTATGACGCCGTCACATGTTACAAGCATTGCTGGGAAGACAGTGCATCACACCGAGCGGATGCAGGTCTATTGGAGCATGAAGGAGACATCACCTTGCACGAGCGACTCGCCGGTGGCATCCACGGAAACTAGTGCAGATAGCAGAAGCGGCGGCGGCGCGGGCGCAGCTTCGACGATGGGCCCTCTCAAGATCTCACGGCTATGCAAAGGTATTTTCTAGTAGCCGTCGACTTGAGGCCTTCGCGCGGTTGAACGCGGTGACGGGGATTAAGTAAGCAAACACGAGGCAATGAACCAGGAGAAGGACTCAGGTCCTTGAGAATGTCGTACACGGATCGAGAAAAGTCTTTCACACGAGCGCCATCATGGTAGTACCACTGTCCACAGAGCTAACACAGAGCACCCACCTACAACGTGTCATCATAAGCGAGGACTGCCAGCGAGTACATGGCCGGTGGGTGTGAGTGGGTAGTTCTTAGGCGATGGAATCTTCTGAATCTGAGCGCTGAGCCCCTGATTTCTATGCACCAGACCAACAGACGCCTCGAAAGCTGGTGATGCCGGAGCGCCTGGCTGCAACATGACGCTTCTGTCGATCCTGCGAACGACTATGGGTGACAGGGTGTTGAGCAAGGGAGAATGCTATCAAGCTTTCCAATGGAAGAGTTGAGGCTATCTAGTCAAGTTTGCGCACACTGGGGCTCCAGCACTGTGCTCAGAGATCATGAACATTGTTCGATGTGCCGTGGATCGGATGGAGTTTCGCCGACGGCTGCTCTGAATCGAACCCTAATCAGAATAGAAGAGGGGTGCCGTGCTCGACGTTCAAGTGGGGCTCCAGCCTCCCGGCCAGCTCCAGGTGACCGTCGCTTTTTTTACTCACAAGACAGGGCCGCCTTTACACGTACAGAATGGGTCAGATGAGACGGCGCCGGACCCCCATTGAAAGATTTCGGGATAGAGCGCTCCTGGTTGGCCACGGTAACCGGAGGGATGCCGGGATGCCGGGATGGACGGCTCCACTCGAACCATGTGCAGACCCGTTGGCCGAGTTCATTCTGTCGTCTCGACGTCGAACATCGGAGCGTGCGATACCATGTCCAGGCTGTCCGGCGAGCAAGAGCCCTTCCTGCATGCTGAAAGTGGGCTTGCTAATGTCTCCCCGAACAATGCAAGCAAACCTGGGCCGATGGAAATCTCCAGATCCACGCGGTATGGAATTCTTGCCGGAATATGGGTCGCTACATTCCTCTCTGTGCGTTTCTGACAGTACTCGGTCGCAAATCGCTGCGGCTCACGTATGAGTGTTTCCATCAGTCTATAAACAGTATGCCTCTCCCTTCATCACCGACGTTGAGGCCGGACAGTTGGCTTACAGGTCCCCGATGCAGCTACCTTGGTTGCTACATGTGAGCGCGTCATGCAACGCTATCTGCTCCATGTGAACGTTCACCCAAGTGCTTCCCTCGATATCCTCCGAGTTTAAAAAGTCTAATCAGGCGAGTTGGCTTGGTACCGGGTATGGCATCCTATAGAGGATGTACCACAGGCGCTAATTCGTACCCAGGTACCTTCTTGCCATTTGCACATTCACGCCATTGTACGGCCGCCTTTGCAACGTGATGGGGAGGAGAGGTGCCAACCAGATTGCAGTGGTGATCTCAAGTATCGGCACTCTCGCCTGTGGGCTGTCGGGAAATATGGAAGTTCTCATCGCCGCCAGATTCGTGTGTCTCAATGCTTCGCTCCGCCTGTCGTAGTTCTCACACACTGCGCTCAGCTCAGTGGTATGGGCGGAGGTGGAATACTCACCACAGCCACGTATGTCTTCATCGCGATGCCGCGCGCCGCTGCAACTCACCCCCACCTTCACATGCACGCAACACTTAGCATCATCACGAGCGACATGTATGACATCAGGGTGGGTATTTACTCGTAGACTGCGGGGAGCCCCCGGCTAATCGCACCTGTAGTCCCGTGGATTAACGCAAGGCGTGTCAAGTGTTTTCAATGGTGTAAGTCGATCTTGTCCTGTTGTCATCACACTATCAACGCCGCTCGCTGCCCAGCTCGGAATGGGGCTAGGAGGACCTCTGGGGGGGCTCATCAGTGATCGGTATGTCACGGAATTGCCTTCACGCGAGAAAGATGCTTATGCATCCACATAGTTTCGGCTGGAGATGGGCCTTCTTGATACAGATGCCTCTATTCATGCTATCGTTCCTCCTTACGTCCACTTTCCTTCGATATACGACTCCCGTGGGTGTCTACCTAGTTGTATCCAGAAACATCATCGACCATTGGTCTCGTCACAGGGCAAAGGCAAAAGCGCCAAGGAAGTCCTCAAACGTATTGACTATGGCGGCAGCGCGTCCCTTTTGGTTGCTGTTCGTAACATCTCAGCCCATCGGCCCCTCCACTATTCACGGAGTGTTATTTACAGGTCCTCTCTTTTCTTGTGTTCCTGAGCACACGATTCAACGACGAACAGCCGGTGAGTGTCGTGATCTTTCCGTTCTTTTCACCACCTGAGTCCATCTAGTGGGATGCACCATTGGTTTTCGTGCCACTCGCCCTCGCGGGTTTGTTTCTCCTCATCTTCGTTGCCTTCGAGCTTCGCGTTGCCAGGGAACCCATGCTGGCTCCGTTCCTTTTGAAGGAAAAGATACCGGTCCTGGTTGGCATGAGCAACTTCCTCGTGGCCAACTGTAATTTCGCTGTCATGTATTTTTTCCCGATGTGGTTTCAAACCGTGGCCTTAACAAGCACGTCTACCGCCGGTTCGTTCACGCTGCCACTACTTCCGCCAGTCAAACCGGACTGAATGAGCGAGCAGGGCTCCATCTTCTTCCAAACAGCGTTTCGATGTCCTGTGGCTCCATGTTTGCTGGGTATGTGAAACAGTTCTCACCCTGTCGCTTCTTGCCGTATGTGTGTCTGAGGGCGTGCAGGTGGATGATGCACCGCACAGGAAAATACAAGCTTCTCAATCTGGTGTTTGGCGCCTTCCCTTTCATCGCCGCAGTTCTCATCACTAGAATGAGGGAAGACTCAGGCCCCATACAACTATGGCTGAGTATCGTACGTTGGCACCGAGCACCGCGGACCAAGACCCGATTGACGGTCTGATCGCAGATACCTCTGGGTTTCGGTAATGCTGTGGTCCTCCAAACGATGCTGAGTAAGCTACAGAGTCCTCGTGAATAACCCGCTGTACTCATGTGTCTCAGTCGCACTGCTCGCGCACTTACCCCGTATGCGGAACCCGCCCCATATACTGCATGCTATCAACTGATAAGATTCACGTCAGAGTCTGCGATGGCGGTTGGGACTGGTTTTGGTCAGCTCTTCCGGGGCATAGGTTGGTCACCGGTTCACACCTAATTTTTTCTGCATTCCGGCCTGGTAATTGCGCTGACGCCTATTCTAGGCCAGGTCTGTGGTGTTGGGGTTGCATCTGCGATCTTTCAACATAAACTTGACGTGGAATTACGGCTGCGCATCCAAGGCGCCGGTGCTGACGAAGTGCGTTGCATCCTCGGAACGAGCTTTCCACCTCTACTCAACGTCACATGTAACTCCAGTTGATCAGAAGTATCCGCCATTCTGCCAAGCTTGTTGCTATTTTGCCTCCGGACGCACAGCGGGCGGCCCGAGATTCTTATGCTCTTGCTCTGCGGGCTGTGTTTACTATGGCTGCATGTTCGACGGCTCTTGCCTATATCGTCCGTCTGCCAGTGCGTTACTCTGCCACAGTTTGTGACGCGTACTAACTGTATTCCCATCAGATCCCTGACAAAATCTTGGAGCACAAGCCACCCGTCAAGTCCAGACGAGCACCGTCTCCTCCGATGAACTCTCCGACGTCTCCAACAACATTCGACAGCGAGGACGAAGACGAAGACGACAGGATTGCACCGCTAGGCGGACATGTAAAGCCCAGGCGTCGGCTCTCAACGTACGAAAGCTCTGATGCTGGTATGGATCTCGAGAGTGAGGCTATCGGGGGCTCCGCGCGGCGCTGAGCTGTTAGACGGATTGCTCCAAAATACTTAGCTCTACCGGATCACCCTCAACGAAATTTGCATTCAGATTAGACTTCTATGCCCGGCTTCTAGCGCTAAGCACCGCTTGACTTATAACCCATCGGTATGGCTATTTACAACTAGCACAATACAAAGTGTCCGAGGCGCGCGAGGCTTTCGAATCATTCCGCTCGGGTGTATATCCCCCAATAATCCAGGATCTGGAAATTTCAGGGTCTTATCGTCTGGACCTCGTACCACGACAAGACATCAAAAGTACGCCTAGTGCATAATGAGTTAAGTCCCTGCGTGTCATTGGCGGTGAGCGTGCTAGAACCCACCGCTGCGTTGGGGGGACTTGCGACACCTCCGAGACTAGAAGGTACGTTTCCACGTCAGGAGAGCCGCAAATCAAATGTACGGCGTAATGCGGACGTACATGTTCAGAGGCCACGAAGTGAAGAAGAATGTGTATCTTCCAGTTGATGCGCAAACTTCCGACAGGGCCTCAAGGTCGAAGAACTCGCCTAGACGCAACAGCGGGGATTAGCAGCCTCGTCTATGCGACGTGCGAAAGTATCATCACCTATGGGCATACCCCACAACCTAAAGCGTCGCGGTGTTATATGGTCAGCCGGTCATACGCCAAACGTGAGCATGGCGAATGCTTTCCGATGAACTTACCCTAGGAGTGTCTAAGGCCCATATGTATGGTGACAGATAAGCGAGATAGAGTCAGGTGGATGCCAAAAGACGCGCCTGATGCATGTGAGACTGCCCTTCCTCAGGTGGCATTCGCTGCCAGTGCAGACCCTCAAAATGATGTGTTGGGGGGAAGCCACGCGACTATGCTCACCTCCAATGCTGGTTGATCCGAGGCGATCGCCGCAAAATGATTGTCCCTGCGTCGTGCCTGAGGCGTCACATCAAATGACTACGGGCAAACTATCTCACCAGAGGAAACGTTTCATGTTTTCCGACTGCTCTATCCCGGCGCTGTGCAGAAAGGTCAGTGAACGTGACCAAGCCTTAGCGAACACTGTGCCTTGCCATGTGTGCGCTGCCGGGACTTGCGACAGCTGTTCACGGGCCTCGGTGCTGCTCTTGTAGTACTTCTGTATGAAACCGACACGGAGAAGTAGGATATCACCCCTCCGGAACTCGACACCTTGCGCGAGGGCAACAGCCTCGAGGTCCGGGAGCCGCACAGAGTGCGAGGTCCATGGGTCGTAAGGGAGCTCCGCGCCGTCGCTGGTAAAGTAGCGAACCAGGTCGAGTAGCACCCCGCGCCCGCATATGCCGTGCTGGGCCCAATCTGTGCGGTGTGCAGCGACTCATCGGATCGCCGACGATCGACGTACTGTGGATGCCTAGCTTTATGAGCTCTGGGTCGACGTTCAGTGGGTCCGGGAATACCGAAGGGCCGATGGGGAGAGATCGCGTTGGGATGCTGTTGTGTTGAGATGCATCTAAGTGGCCCTTTGGACTAGTAGCATGTGATACTTACCCCTGGTATAGCACTTTGTAGTCAACCAAAGGAAAGTGTTTGAGCCCATCCCATTGAGAGCCCGATTGCGAGTTCTGAAACGGGACATGTCAGCCAGAATTATCGTGAGGTCAAGCTAGCCACTATTCAACGGACGATATGGATCTCTTCATCTCGCACATCAAAAACCTTGAAGAACGATTCAACATGCGGGCTGCGTCGGTTGAACATAGGCTACTCGAGCATCGTCAGCGAAATGTTCCCAGGCGCTTGAATGACGTCGTACCTTCTCCAAGAAATGAATTGGCCTGATAGGCGAGTATCAGGTCGCACGATCGACAGTGATGTAGCCGCACACGGATAGGTAACTCACCAGTTCAAAGAGACTGTCTTTCCCGTCCTGCGCCACAAAGTCGACGGTGCCGTGAGCAGTGGCCTAGGCGCGACGCACCTTATCTCCTCCTTGGCTGCGCGCTGCACGACTGCCTTCGTGAGTAAATTTACGGTGCCGAGCTGATCACCAGCGCCCCACACTTCCCAGGCACAGCCAGCAAACTCGTTGAAGCGCGGCAGCTCATCGAAGGTAGGAAGGGGTCGTTCTGCGTCAGCGACGTCCAGACTCATCGCAGGGGCCTTGTTCGAGCGACTGGGAGAAAGGAAGCGCTAGTGAAGTAGTAATGTGTTCGGGGCTCCACGCCTCCGCCCGTATCTTTATAGACGATAGATGCCTCTCCTGCCGACCTGCCGCCGCCACAGTTTGATGTCGCAAGGCTTCGAAGAGCGTGCGAATATCGTGAATGTTCTCACTTGACAACACACTTTCCAGATCTTGCCCAAGCTAATCGTTATCCGCACGTCATGTCAGCGCTGACAAGGCTGGATACGCACTAAAGAATTCAGTAACATACGGAGCTATCTTTACATACATCAACAGAAGTAAGGTGGGGGAAATACGAGTCCCTGCAATGCCGTTGGCGGATTCGGTGGTATCATTAACTCCGCGGAGGTGGGCATTTGGCGCTTTAGCTACGGAGGAACGGGTGCACGAGCGCTTCCTTAGGAGTGATGCGCCTAGCCGGATCGAGGGCAAGGCACTTGTCAAGCAGGTCTACAAAAGAGGTCAGAAGCTTGCGTTCGTCGTCTTTCATCTGCGCGGACGATGGAGGTATGAGCCTGGCACGTAGGTCCCGCGTGGACTTTGCGATATGCACTTTGCGCACTACGTCCTGGAAGGGAGAGGTGAACCATATCAGTCAAACTCCACAACATGTACCAGGAAAGCGTACGTACAGCCCCTGTCACCCTGTCTTTCTCGATACTATCGAAGCCGCCCATCTCGTCAAAGTAGGTGTCCCCGAATTTTGCCTTTTTAACCATCTTCTGGTTGAACCGACCTTTCAATTCCATCATAAGAAGCAGCATTTGATTGTTGGATCGACCAGGGAGAAGAATCTTGCCGGTATAGAGCTCGTACAAAGTGCAGCCAACGGACCAGATGTCCAAAGCCGGGTCATATGGAATTCCGAGGACTGCGCGTAGTTAAGGAGTCAAACGTGAACCCAAAGTCAACCACAATTTAAAAAGCTTACTGATTTCCGGCGCCCGATAAAACCTGCTGACCAGATAAGGCGTAATCTCATTCTCGGAAGCATCGGAAGCTGATCCAAGGTCGCATAGCTTCAGCTGGGTCTTCTGTTCGTTAACCTGTGAGGCATGTCATCAGATTACGCTCGGATCCGGGGTGTGGAACCAAGATTCGCCGTAAATCCGGGTAGGTGGAGACACTTACTAGAATATTATCCGGTTTGATGTCCGCATGCATGATGTTGCATTTCCGCAAAAGACTCAAGGCAAGAAAGAGCTGTTGTGCATACGCGCGCACTGCACGAATGTTCAAACCAACGTCTTTGCCGAAACGCTTCACGACATCGCGTAAGTTCATGCTGAGGGTGACCCTTATCAGTACGATTGCAGGTTAAAAAGAACCGGAAATGACCTTAAGGATTCAAAGACTAGACATAAGTGACCGCGGTGTTCGAAGGTCCTCTCTAAGCGCACGACATGTTTCTTATCATCCGGATCTGACTGCTTGAGCTTGTTAAGAATTTGCACCTCCTTCTGCCCCGCCTTGTACCTGGTCTACAGTTAGGATGTCGGAGGAGCGAAAATCGAAATGACAGACATCGACTCCTGGCTTCTGATGATTTTGATGGCCACTTCCTTGCCAACTTCGCCAGACTCGCTCTGAAGCACTCGCGCACGAACGACGTTGGCGAACATGCCCTTTCCAACAGAGGAAAACACTTGGTAGCGGCCTCCATCGAGCTGCTCACCAAGGATGATTTGGTAGTAGCCTTCGGAGTCTGCAGCGTTGTCGAGGGTTGTGGTGATAAGCGCTGGCACGACAGTTTTCTGTACATCATGGAAATAAGCAAGGCGACGGTCGTATGAGAGGTCGGCTCGTATGCTCACCACTACTTTCGTCATCTTCACCCTCTTCCTTTTAACCTCTGTGGAAACGGCAAACATGTCGTCAAGGTCCTCCTCTTCCTCCTCTTCTATCACCTCGACATCTTGATTCAACTCCACTTTGACTCCACGAACTCGCCTCTGCTCGTCTTCTCGACGGTCGAGACTGGGGTCATAGTCTGCGGCGGATATCTGCTCCCGTCCATCATCACGTTTTGCATGCTCTTGGGCCACCGTCTGAGTGTCCTCTTCCTCACCCACTTTCGCAAGCTCAAATGCATCAGGGGCAGGCGACGCAGACTGTGAACTTCGATGATCTGGCGACAAGAGGTTACTGGCGGCCTCGAAAAAAGAGAACGAAACGTACGCGCTGGCTCTGATGACGCTGCCCCAATTCTCTCGACAAGACTGTGATGCTGAAGCTGGGGATCAGATACAATGGGGGACGGAGGCGGCGGCTGGACCGCACTGCTAGGCCCGGGGCTGGGGCTGGCTTCTGTCGTATTGACGCTCGCGACGCCGGCGTACTTGGCAAGAATAGCCTGACGCTTCGCGCGACGCGCGGCGAGGGTCACCTCTATAGGAACAGGGGATGTAGACAGCTCGAGGTCAAGTTCAGACTGAGCGACTGGGGCAGGTTCAGATGGAACAGCGGCTGGAGCAGGGGTGGGTCCTGATGTATGCGGTGCTTGCCTCGAAGCCGGTGATGGTTCACGAGTGGGTAGTGGAGAAATCCTGGGTGTACGCATATCAGGGATGCGGACCGACATGCGTACTCACTACTCGAGACACTTACTCGCCTTCCTCCTTATCGGAACCTGACAACTTGTCGGGATGCGAAGGACCGTTCGAAAGATGGCGGAGAGGATCTGGGGTGCGGTGGCGACGATCACCGGCATGAGAAGAGCGTCTCTCACGACTGTCGTGTCTGCGGTCGTGGTGATGAGAGCTATCCTTTCTGTCGTGGTCCCGTCGGTCGCCTCGCTCCCGTCTGTCGTCCCTTCCTCGGTAGTGGTGATCACGGTCGCGTCGCGGACTGTAATCGGGTCGATAGCGGTCACCACCTGATGCATGACGATCGCGCGAGCCGTGAGGTTTTGATGTAGAATGAATGTCCCTCCAGTCCCTGGGGTCCGAATCGCGAGCTCGCTTCCTGTGTTCGGAGTCAGCGGGACTGTCGTGCGGACGCTTTGAGCCTGAAGAGGGGTTAGTCATGGGTTGGGTGATGAGTGCGTTTTACGGGGCACCGCACGATGGGGAAAGAAGGGTAAATGACGGGATTGTGGAAATAAGGGTGAGGGCTGGTGAGGGATGCTCGCAACGATGAGCCTGGCGGCGCACAACTTGGTCGCCGTCAAAGACTTTGTTGACGACTTGTTTGGCTCTGAAACGGACGTCCTGCGTTGGTCCTGCGTCGGGCGAGCCCGGGTGGGCACTTTCCCAGTGGGTGGCACCGCTAGCTCCGCGGGACCTGGACACTGACCGGGACCAGAGGTGGTATTTTTTATCTTATTTTATTTTATGGACATTCTTCATGGACACCGTTGCGCCGCGCTGGGGCGACGATTACGAGCTGGATACATTGAAGGACGAGCAGATTTAAGCATGGCATCCTGGTGCAGTGGCTGTAGCGGCCCCAACCCGGGAATGCGAGGTGGTGTTTACCCCAACGGAGTCACGTGCTTGTGCGCTGAGTTCAGGACCGTCCCCTCCAGAAAACTTTGGTGTCCATTATCTCTCGCGGCGTAAGCCGTGGCTGGAATTGGAGTAATCGGTCCTTGACTGGCCAGGGAAGCAATTCCGCAGCCAGCAGGTCCCACCGAGTTAGTCTTAGGAGATCAGGGCGATGTCGTCTGCCGCGCGAGCATGCCGTGCCCTTCGCAAACCTTTTTTCATGTCGAGATATTGAACACATTCACCGACCCGGACGCCTTCCAAGCCTATGACATCGTACTTAGTGTCAGGACCTGATATCCTCCACATTATCCCCTCCAGCTCAAGACGAACAGTCATCATCCATGACATCAACACATATCCGGACCCACCCACTGAGCGAACAACAGGAGCGTCGCCTAGTCAACTATCTCGAGGAACAATACCTTGAACTACACCAGTCGTATAGTAAAAGGTACATAGGCCGCTCGTCGTCCTCGTGCCTCCATCCCTACAATCGATTCATCTCTAGACATGAACCGGCCGCGAAACTCCCCACCCTCCAGGCGTATCTCACAGAAATGCAGCGCATGCTCACATTGACACTACAAGTCCCGCCTATTGCTCAATCAGCCATGCTCCGTACTTCCCTCTTATTACGCTTGACCAACACCGTCTTGGAAGAAGTTCCGGGGTACACCCCTGACAGCACCGACCTGGGTCCACTTCTGAAATGGCTTGACACGCTTGATCGTGGTTGGCTCGCCGTGCTGCGTAGGCAAACTTGGGATTCCGCCCGCGGAGAAGCGATAGAGCTAGCTCAGCACCTACTGGACAAATCTACGCCGCCCACGCAAACAGACAGAACGCGCATACATAGCCTGTTGGTCACAGGAGCGAGCGCCCTGGAGGATTGGATCGAGGGCAACAACACGGACGACGATGACGACGGCCTCGTGCATGACATGCGCAGACTGGGCCACCAGAGCGCCTTTGACGAGCTCTTTCACCGAACACTTACCGAGTTACGCGAGCTTGACCAGGACGGTGACAATGACGAAGAAGAGTTGCTAGCGCAGCTCCCGAGCTGGGATACGTCCTTGGATGGTTTGAACCGAGAGACGTATGATACAGATGGAGGCGGCGCAGACACCGACGCGAGTGATGAGGATATGGAGGAGAACATTGTAGTGTAAATACACTGCGTGAGTCTATGTGCGAGCGCGACGGTGAATGTAAAGGGGGGCAATCGTCTACCGTTTTCTCTGCGCGCGGCGACTCTCGGCTATAGGCGTCGACGTCAGTCTTTGAGGTACACAGACAGACGACATACACACCTGCGGACTTGGCCTTCTTCGGTGCGCCTTTGCCCCTCTTCTTCTTGTCTGCGACGTCCTGCACCCGCTGCTCCTCGTACTCGTCAACTAACTTGAGACCCTCAAACTCTCTGTTGATAGCAGAGATGGAGAGCTGGGTAGGGTAATAATCCATCATCGACGGTCCACGAAGGCGGCGTTTGAGATACTTGGCGCCAGTGCGCTGGGACGTGGGGTTGTATGAGGTCTGGAAGATGACGCTCCGGAGACGCGTCAATGTAGCAAGGCGTGAGGGCGCGACAGAAGCCATCCTGTCTGAGGTGCCGCGTGGCCGAGGATGGTCCAAGCGATGGAGAGCTAGATGGCCGAACACGGGGTGACCAGTGACTAGTTGACTTGTTGCGACTCCGCGGCGTGGACGGTGACGCGCAAACAAATGTGGAAAAATCACCACACGTGACCTTCGCCATCTGTGCTTTGCTTTCCGCCCTCGTCGACTCACAACTCTTGCGACCTCATTCCCCATCTTTTCCCCGGGACAAGGGTATATGTGGCGAGGGAGCTTGATCTACTCAGGAAACCCTGGTAAGTGACAACATCATTGGTTTTCCAGCCCTGTCAAAGCCTCAGAAGTTAGTGACAGTTTCATATGCGGGGACACCTTTCCGGACTTTTCGCACCTTGGAGGAAGCAACTCACCTTGGCTGCACCCCCAAGTGAATCCGCTCGCAAATACTCTACTGTCTTGAAGCCAAAGAATACACCCAGTCCCCCATCGGTTTCTTCCCCTCCGTCAGCAGTCAGCCAAGGCAAGGACCTCCAGCAGCTGTTACGGCGCGAAGCCCTGTCGTGGGTATCAAAAACCGGCGTCCGACAACGCTTACAGCGATTTGGAATACCCAAGGATGAAGTACCCGGGCTTTTGTCTGCATTCGCCAGGGATGTCCATAATGGCAGAGCGTTTCGCCTGAAGGAGAAGACGCCCGCAGAGCTGGCACGCCTTTCCCATGACACCATGTCGTCCTCGAGAAACCTATCCATCGACAGTTTACTCACCTCCTTCCTGTACACCTGGGCGACCGACCCCCGTCATGGAAAGGACGTGCAGAACCATGTCTCCAACCTCACCTTGGACCGCATGACGCGATTACGCAAAGCCGTAGACTTCACACGTCTAGCAGGCAGCTTCCCGAATGCTCGCAAAATGCGCCGTAAACTCATCCTCCATGTCGGGCCCACCAACAGCGGAAAAACCCACACAGCTCTTCGGACCCTCGCTGCGGCGCGTGTCGGCGCATACGGAGGACCTTTACGTCTTCTCGCTCACGAGATCTACGAACGGCTCAATACTGGACAGATCGTTCCTGTAGGCGCGGAGGCCCCGGCGAACCGTGAAGTCGACGATAACTCGAACCTGGACGCGCAAGTACCCGGTGCCCCCCGCGCCGTGCTCAAGCAAGGCGATCCGCAGTTTGCTCGTCCTTGCAACCTGCTCACCGGCGACGAGATTCGCTCCGTCGATGGTGCTACTTTGTACAGCTGCACCGTCGAGATGCTCTCTCTGGAGAAGTGCTACGATGTCGTGGTGATTGACGAAATTCAAATGATTGCAGACTCTCAACGTGGTGCAGCTTGGACAGCTGCAGTGCTCGGATGTCCAGCGAAGGAGCTGCACCTTTGTGGCGAAGAGCGCGCCGTTCCGATCATCGAAGCACTCGCAGAAATTACGGGAGACGAACTTGTCGTCAATCGCTACCAGCGCCTCTCTCCTCTCTCCATTGCACCCAACAGCCTCGAAAGTGACCTCACCCGTATCCAGAAGGGCGACTGCGTTGTGACGTTCTCGCGCACGAACATATTCAACCTGAAGAGAGAAATCGAAGCGAAGACCAATTTCCGCTGCGCCGTTGCATATGGAAGACTGCCGCCTGAGATTCGGGCTGAGCAGGCGGTGTTGTTCAACAATCCAGATAGCGGATTCGATGTTTTGGTCGCCAGTGATGCCGTTGGGATGGGGCTCAACCTGTGAGTACGTCTCCTGTGCACCTATCCGGTGCTGAGTCTCGTGCAGGAAAATTCGGCGTGTCGTTTTCGAGACCATGAGTAAATGGGATGGGTGGACGGAGGTTCCGCTGGAGGCATCTCAAGTCAAGCAGATTGCCGGTCGCGCCGGTCGATACGGCATGGGATCCGAAGGTGGGGAGGTGACGACGCTTCTGCCGTCTGACCTTCCACTTCTCAAAGCCGCGATGGCCACGGAACCAGAGCCCCTCCGCTTTGCTCGCGTTGGCTATATTGCAACCACGATGTCGGATATTTTCGAGGCGCTTCCACGAAACTCGTCTGCAACCACCATGCGCGACGCTCTCATCTTTTGTTCACTGCTCCCGCCAAGTCTGGCCATGATTGGTTCGGCAGTCAAGGAAGTCGAGGCAACACGTTACGTGGACTCTTTCATTCAAGACCTCACGTTCAACGAGCGTACCTTGTTGTTGCAATGTCCCTTTCCGTCCCTAGACGACCGCTGCAAAGCGGTCATGGGCAAAATACTCACCGCATACCGCAATCAGATAAAGGTTGACCTTCGAGACATCCTTTCCGACAGCGGGCTGTTGCCCGTCCTCGAGGAGATTCTCTCAAAGAAGAAGATCAATGAAGCACCTCGCAAGCCAAGGCAGGCACTTGGGGTGCTCGAGTCGTTGCACAGTGCATTGACAGCGTACGCATGGCTCTCGCTGCGCAACGCCCTGGCATTCCACGATTACGACCTTGCAATTTCCCTGCGACAAGCTACACAGGATGCGATGGACTACTGCCTTCGAAACCTCGATACCAAACCCCTCAATCTTCGAACCCGACCGGGGAAGCTCAACGTGCACAAAAGGCACGCCCCGCTCGAAGCACGCTCTCCAGGTCTGCCTACACATATGCAAAGTCTAGTTCTGGCACTGATGAACGGCTGTATAGATGTATGGAGCCTCAAAGAGATCGCGTCCCGGTCCCAAATAGCCTTGTGAACCCGATCGAGTCCATTTTGAATACACAGACACGGGCATAGAGCCCCCACCTAATCACACCTCATATCATGCCACGCGATTACTTCCTCTTAACCATTCATTTTCCGGGCGTTCTGCGCTTGTGGGCATATTCTCGGTAGTTATATCAACCTACCCCCTCCACCCAGCCGGTCGCCTAAACTCGTTCCGCAGGCAGCCACTGCTATGACCACAAACAGTCCACGTACCCGACAGTCGTCCCCACCGCGTCCCGCGAGTCACTCCCAAACACACCGTCTTCAGCTGCTGTTACATTTGCACATCGCTATCATTATGTCGCACCGCTTTCAATATAATCACCTCGCATTCTGTCCATTCTGTAGAATAAATAGAAGGGTAGCGGGCGGTTCTAGACAGAAAGAACCACCGCCCCAGCTCACGCGCGCTCTAACAGACACGGGACTGAGGGGCAAAATTCTCGGAGACAGTGGCTTGACTGCCGGGCATCACGATTGTGCAGTACCAAGACGATCGGTCCCATAGAATCAAAGATATACTCCTCGCGGTGAGGCCGCAGGTGCGAGCACGCAGGAGCACGCACTAGTCGAATCCCCGGGCCGCCGGCCCGGGTAGTAAAGTCAACACGAAACGACTCGGAACTGAGTACTGAGTACTGAGGCTGCGTGCGTGTTTGTCCGTACACGCGCGCCACGAAACGAATAGCAAAACGAAATACGAACGTCTGATTCCAATATATTCCTTATAAGTTTCACGAGGGATACTTGCGTTCAGCGTGGACAGGCTCCGAGCCCAGCGATTTGCGTAGGTTCAGCACCTCATGCGAGCATGGCTACTCACAAGGATTAACCCATCTTGCTCTCACGCGGCGCATATAGCGAGCACACAATCATCGAATCACTTACAGTTGACCGCCGTAATGTCAGCGTAATGCTCTGTTAATACGGAGACAACGAGATACAGTACATCTGTGTCGTTTGATTGCTCGCACATATCCAACTCAGCGCTGGCCCCATCCGTTCGGATACCGAGGGTGACTGTGATAGGCCCTCACTTGGCGCATTTCACCCGCAGGAGCAGGGGCCTCTAGACGTTGATAAGATCTGTACGTGTTGGCCAGACTGTTGCGTCCGCGTTTTGCAATCCGACTGCGCGTGCGGTACAATACGAGGGTGCCAATTAGCACAAGGGCGGCGCCGACAGACGAAGCGACGATAATCGGGATCTTCTCCTTCAAAAAAGAGCTTTTCACCGTACTATGGCTGCTTGATGGTGCGCTCGCAATGAGCGCTTCGTCCCCTGTGTTGTTCGGAGGCGTGAACGTCGTGCTGGGGGGAGCGGCGCTGGCATTGTTAAGGCGCACGTTCACGAAGTCTGCATGCGCTAATGCGGGATCGGTGATTGATAGCAATTGAACGAAAGGGTCTGCTGTAGTATTCGCGCTGCCGTCCACCAAGTCGCCGAAGTCGATGAGGAGGTACGCGTTCCGTACTGAGGCGGGCATCAGGCATCGCTTGAAACGTTGCAAAGCATACTTACGAAATGACATCCCAAGGATAATGTCGAAATTTGGAGACGCCCCGGAGCTGATCGGTTGGAACTGTCACCGAAGGTTAGATGCATGTATGCCATAAGTGAGACCGCACGCACAGTTCCAACGCAGACCTTGTTCCCATCGCCATCGGTGGCAGCATCGTCCGAGTTTGTGTCAAGCGGATGGACAGGATACGCTTGACCACCAATTGCGATAGATAAGTTCACCTCGGCTCTACACGGTATGATCCATATGGAACCGAGGCCTTGCACATATTGAAACGAAGCACCCGCGATGCCAGAGTACATCGCATCAGAAATTGCCCTGTGTCGGTACCAGTCGGTACCAGTGAGCCAGGCGCAGACAACCCGATACATGTTACACACTGAGGAACTTGAGTAAACGTGAACCCAGTGTCGAAGATGGCCGTAAGCTGATTTGGACTCGGGGCACCTGGGACACCAGTCTGAACTTGAATCGGTGTCCCGTCCGGTCCGATGATTCCCTCCTCGTCCAGGAGAACCTGCCAGTGCTGATCTGCGGCGTCGGATGCTGACAGTACGGTGACGGCGACTTGCGGCTGGCTCGTTATATTCTCCAAGCCAGAGATGATCTCGCTGACCGTTATATCGCCAGGATATTTCTCTGCAGGGTCTTCCGAACGTCCAAGGAGAACTGTGAAGTAGTTTGGAGCGGAAATGTTCTGTCGGAACACCCGATCGAGCACCGCATCTCCTTGCGGCTGGTTGTTGAAGGAGGCATGGATCCTCGAACCCGTGTTAGGGCCGAGGCCTAGCATGCCCGGCACGGGAGGCGTGTTCGGCGATGGTGAGACCTCGACTGGACCAAACGTCAAAACATAAGAAGTGTGTGATAGGAGAGTATTTTGCCTACTAAAAGCTTGTTCGGGGACTATATAACCTGAAAATTCCAGTTGCGCCGTTTTGACGGCTCCTGACACGGCGCCCGCAGCAGCTTGAGCATAGGTCTATGCGTAAGGCGAAGGCAACCTACCCGACACCTCGCCCATCGCATAGGTAAGTCCTGATTGTACGCCTGTGTCATTCGCAGACAGCACTGTACCCGCAACCCAAAGGTCAGAGCTGGTTGCGGGGTCAGCAGTTGCGACTGTCGGAGGAGTCACGAGAGTATCACTAATTCACCTTCCAGTGTCAACGTTTACCTGACATTGTTGTCCTCCTAGAGTGATGTTGACCATGTAATTCAAATTTCGGCCATTGTCCAAACCGGATATGTGGTCCCTTTTTGTCGCCGGGTGAGGGGTTCTTGGCTCCCCGCGCATCTTCAGGCGGACCGCTGCAACATGGGAGATGCCAGTCTGCTGAAGGACGGCGAAAAGGAGGTAGATATGAAAGAGGAGAACCATTGAGGTGTGCATGAAGAGGTCACATCGAGCGGGACAGTCGCGAGTACTTATCTTGGGTGCCTCATGTCTGCCACGGAACCTGCGTGGGCGACGCATCGATTTCATCGACTGAACACAGCGCGGATTGCACTAATGCAAGGCGCTCGAATGCAACGCCGTGACTGCCAAGATGAGAGGCGCTCTCGGGATGCATGATGAACAAGAGCCGCGTCAACAAGTTGCAGCATTGGTCGACGAAGTGAGAGGCCGGTAGTAATGGTGGGGTGATGTCAATAGGGGAGGCGTGATATAGTGCAGGAGTCACCACCTTGGCAACGTGTACATACGCATGGGTGACGTCGCAGGTGCTTCACTTGAGTAAGGGGTGCGGGTGCATAAGCAAGTGGATAAGTTACTGCAATAGGTAGGCCTGAAGCACCTGATCAATAAGTATCAATGTCCGCTGCATTAAATTATTGACCAGTTGTGGATAGCAACTCCCGGGATATGTAACATCTCTCTCAGATATAGTATGCACGCACGAACGGATCCGAACGAAGCAATTAGGGCGTATGTACGTGCGCAATCGTGTGGAATTATGTGGACAATGCTAGAGGTAAGGGGGCAGTATCAAATACTCTACGTACGGAGATGCTGTCAATGTTAGCATAAGTATGTGAATTTGTTGGCAAAACGGGTGTACTCGTACACGCATGACATATTAGGTTATACAGTAACACACCGCAGAAAGGCTAGACCGCGGCGGGGTATCATGGTGTTACTTGACCAGTACCGGGATGACCAAGGGTCAAGAGTCAGCGTCACGGGATCCATCGCAGACGCGCGCTTCGCCCCTCCTCGACCATTGTCGCAGCTCGCGTGCCTTTCGCTGGGTGGTAAGGCGCGGCCTTGGCGACCTGTGTACGCCGCCTTTTCTCTTCACTGGCACGGGTACCAGGGGAGGGAAAATCCTCTTCTGAAGGGCTACCTTCGTCGCTCCTGCCGCGGGCGCTGGCAAGAGGAGGGTTTCGCGGATGCTGCCGCCCCGCACGAGCGGGAACTTTGGGGGTTGCCCTACCGGTCTCGGGGAGGTGGTCCGGTTGTGGAAACGCCCGCCGTAGGCGTTGGAAAGTCTGAAGGTCGTCAGCACTTAAATTGCCTGCTTGGGCGTGCGCGCGAGGTCCTGCTTACACATGCCATCAGAAGAATCAAGAGTCGGCGACCAACCCTCCTGCATACCTTCAGATGCGCCGCTAATCCGCAAGTCACCCTCAACTTGATTCAGGTCGATCTCATCGTCTGATATTACCGCGAACTCGTCAACACCTTGAGATTCGGGGACTGGATTCAATGTCGGAGCCACGGGTCGCATCCGTCGACTAGTGCGCAAGACGGGATGTGCAACGTTGGGCGGATCGACGGAGAGAGAGCGTGAACGTGCACGTGTGCGACGCGGCGAAACAAGAACCGGAGGTATTCGGACTGATGATTGCACTTGCTGTCGCCTGCGAGCTCCGGAACGTGTCGGGATCGGTGCAATCACGGCTGTGGACCTATCAGGAGTAGGGTCGTTTACTTTCACAGGATCGGGGCCTATCTCAGGCTCCTGGGTTGGTCCACCGTCAGGGCCGTCGTCTACTTCGATAGAACCGATATCACGAGCTTGCTCTTCGGCTTCCACGGCGGCCTATAGGAAAGGTATCGCTCCTTTTAGATGTGCATGTGCAAATGGAGAGGACAAACTCACTGAACTGAGAATTTTACGTCTTTTCGGTGCTCGACTTCCATCCGAAGGAGCGGGTCGCCTAGTGGTCTAGTGTCCCACAATCAACAACTACGCTCAGCATCAGGAGCTGGATCCGGCGTACTTACCATGGTTTGCTTGTGTGCCTCCTCCTCGCCTCCTTCCTCTTCCTCTTCCTCTTCCTCCTGGGGTTCAGCATTCTCCGATCGGGCTGGAACTGGGTCGTCCCTGCCGTCTGTGGGGCTGTATTCATCGTCGCTGTAGTAGACCGTCCGTCTACCATGTCTCCTGTATCGGTAGCGTCTTTTGTCATCAGGCGCAGGGGGGCCATTTTCTTCAACGATCTGGTCAATCATCTCATCTAAACGGCGTCTGTTCTTGCGGTAACGTTCACGCCACGCGCTATGCGTGTGCCGTGATGCCCATTCATACTGGCTAAATTCCTCTGCCTAGAAACGTCATCGGTGTATACTTCTCAGGGTAAACAAGGCACATACGCGACGAAGCAGGTCTTGGTAAATGAAATGGCCGGTGCGTCCGCCCTCTTCTTTGAAAGGCAAGACCTCGGCGATGTACTCGCACAGATGTCTGTCATCTTCCTTGGTGAAAGATACTCTGGAGAACTTCGTCATTAACGACCATGATTGATGTCTCCAACACGCACCTTCGTTGATTCAGCTGGCGTCCAGGTATCCCCTTCTCAACGAGAGGTACTAGTGTGAACTTCCGGGCTTCAATGCATCGAACGACGAAGCCTGACAGGCGAACATGCGTCTTGTTTGAGATTGCGTACTTGTCCTTCAGTAGTTTGTACGCTTCCTGTGTATCCACCAGGATGACATCTGCTTGGGCATCACTGTGCGTGATCTGGCCCCCGTGTTGCTGCGATAGAAAGTGGGAGTTCATGTCGGAAGGGCGACGGATTGGGGGAAAAGAAGCTTACAGTAATCCGTTCCGTCAAACCCTTGGTCCTATTTCCATCGCGGATATTGAGGAGGAAGAGAGCCGGCTCTCCGCCCGGTAGCCTGAAGACGTGATCTATGGCGGGTTCGTCACCGTTTTGGCTCTTCGCCACAACGTTTGATTGATGGTATGCGCACAGTGATGAGATTACCTACAACATCACTATCTTGCAGTATTTCGTCTTCCGCATCACTGCTTGGGGCGAGAGGAGCTGTGGGCATGGGGAGGTCGTGAGGGCTATCGAGAGAAGCAGCAAGATCTTCCTCAGAACAGTCGCGTGCCATGCGCCAACACGCGCCCGTCAGCGCCCAGCGAATCACGTGGCGGTTAGGCGATTGCGCGTCGTGTGCATCAACTCTTGTGGCTTGACTGTTGCTGGTGCCACATCATGCAAGTTCCTTGTTTCCCCACTAACCACGAAGCCGGCGGCGGCCACATATCGACTTGTGGGTAGGAATTGATAGAATCCGGGGTGTGGTCTAGCGGGCGTCTATTCGGGCATATAAGACACTCGAATGCCCACTCATGGATTCAGCCCCAGTCCTCCACCTCACTCGACTCCTCACGTCGTCGGTGCATCGCGTCACTATGACCAGTACCTTTGGTCTCCACGCATATGCGGGAGCTCACAGTACTGTTCATGACTTTGTCACCGTCTATCCATCTTCGCCTTCTGTCGATGCCGAAGGACTTAATTGTCAGATCCTTCTTCTCTTGCAGCAACTTCAAAACGAGAACCACGAAGCATGGAGCGGACTCCGCAATGAGGTCCGGGCGTTACGTGCTGATTTTTCAGAGCAATCGTCTACCATGGCTGCCCGGATTGATCGCATGGAGCAGCGGATCAGCGACGAGCTCATTTCTTCCGACGACTTTAAGGAGGAGCTTCACATCGAGACAGTGGACGACATCCAGGCGTTTTTCGATGAGCATGACAGCAAATTACAGGAACTCAGAGGGATGATCGACAACCTTGAAGGCTCCAAGTCCGGTTCTTTCGGCGGGCTTCAGGAACAGCTTGGCGTGCTGACCGCTACGATGAGTCGCTAAGATGACTGGTGAGTTCCGCTGCATTATCCTCTTCGTTCTCATTAATCACGAGAACTGCATATATTGCACAATAGACGACGTCTATTGCCAGTGTCGTATACCGCCGGGTGTTCTCCTTCGCGCCTCTAGAGTCTGTGTCCTGTACCTGTCAGTGGGCTGCTGCCTCCGAATATCAGTCCAACTCGTATATCCCCTCTTGGACAATGAATCCAGTTCTGATCAGTCATTACTTCTGCCTGACGTTCCCGCCCCAGGAGGTGGACCTATGTATGAGGTTGCACATACCAGGAACTGGCACTGAAGCCAACGTCGGCATCGGACCAAGTTTGAAGATCCTCGCCATGCCTCACTTCGTTTCCGTTGCTGTGTTCACTTCGCCGATGGCCATTTCCCCTGTCTCACATATACAATTGAGTTTCGACGAGCATCGTGGAGGTACTTCGAAATCACGAGCTTACACGTTGAGGGTCACAACAAACCCACGCCCCAGACGACCTTTAGTTCAAACGATCGAACATTGGACAACACTGGAAATGGGTTGACTGGGCCTATTATCGACCCGACGTGGTACACAGATTGGTTCTTCTGATCCTTCAACACACTGGGAGGTGAAGCCGCCGCGTCAGTAAGTGAGCCACTCTGCGGAACGACGGACATCTCGGAAACCTAGAGTAGCAGAACAGCCGGACGCCAGGTAACTGCATCTGCCTCTGATCTGACATGGTCGGGGATGATTATAATAGAGGAATCAATGCATCGTCAGCCTAATCGGTCTTATTCCACCAGACGGGTGGAAAGAATCCAAATCAATTGATTGGGCGCCAGTGAGCAATCTCTGAAAGCAGTGCGCTATCTTCGCTTCAGGCCTGCTTTGCATATCCTTACTTTCCATTTGCGTAGAGAGAATCACTGTATGACATCTTCGTTTTACAGTTAGGATCGTCAACAAGAATAGACGGGACATTGCGACCGATTTCTGCATTAGTAACTGGTGATGCAGCAGATGCACATATCTGGCCCTTCAATGGAGCTCCCACTTGCACGATCCCCGAAGAGAGTCATTGCCACCTCGCGGTAAACTTCAGGTGTCGCCTCCCAACTTCTCAATCTCGGTACGTTAAGTCACAAGAATTTTCCGGCCATTGCGGGGCTTGATGAATGCTGACAGCGATAACGCATGCGAAAGCACCCGGCACTCATACTAGCAAAGGCTGATGCCACTTTGTTGTATGGCATTTTTCCAATTCTAGGTGCGGCTCAGATCCTCTTGGAATGCATTGGCCTCGCGGTGAGGGTACGTACGAATTTGGTTCCAGTTTGCTCCAGCTAGTGAACTTAGTCGAAGAAAGAGCCGCCATTGATGGAGATCTTCAGATATGTTAGATTTTCAGGGACCACGAACGCAATTTCCGGGGTACGCACACTCTGGCCTTCATGGACGGAAATGAGATCGCTGTCACAGCCCGCAGTTTCTGCAAGTACTTGATTCGGACATACCAGTGATAAAGCTTGATTTTTCGGACGCAACGTAGGATACAAGACCAGCAATCTCTTCTGGTGCTGCGATGCGCTGAACTGGCGTACTTGCGGCCATCTAATACAACTCAGAACGACGAGAGCCGTACAGTAGAAGAGGGCTTACCGCGTTCACCTGTTCCGCATGATTTTCTGACGTCTTCGCACCCATAGCTAACAAGATCAGCCAAATAGGCGTGATGGTGACACGAAAAAAGGACGAACACATGGGAGTATCCACGAAGCCTGGAGCATACGCGTTCACGGTAATGTTGTATTTTCCAAACTCTAGAGCTGTGGAAATGGTCAGGACTGGGATTGGCTTGTGCGACGAATCGATGAAGGGCGGACCGGCTGCTTGTGTCAGGCCACGAATAGCAAACTTGCTAGTGGCGTATGATAACGCTAACGGAGTCGCTGATTATTGATAAGTTCATCGTATAGGATATGGTCAAGGGGTAGATTGACCTTGCTTTCCGGCAATGGAAGATGCACCTAGCGTATCCGAGTCAAGGTTTACCAAAGATGGTGGGTAGGGAGTCAAGGAGGTATGCACCTATGATCCGCCCTCCACGACCTTGCGTGATCATCTGCTTGCCAGCATGCTTGTAACACAACATTGTCCCACGTGCGTTGACGCTCATGATGCGGTCAAAGGTTTCAACGGTAACTTGGTCTCATTAAGTAGGGTCTACCAACAGATTTTGTACCCACTGTCGCGGAGGGTATCGAACGCGAAGATCCCTGCGTTCGCTACCATCTAAACAGATTAACATTATACATAACATCCGGTCATGGACTCACCACATCGAGGCTCCCCAGCTTCTCTACAACGTCTTGGATCATCTTCTCGACTTGTGGCTCGAGGGATACATCAGCGGGGACGATTAACGTACGTTGCCCCTTCTTCTCTATCTCCGTTGCAACTTCGTCTAGCTCTGGCCGACCTGGCAAATCATTGACCGCAACATCGAAACCATCGTCGGCAAGCTGAAGGGCAATGGCACGCCCAATTCCGCGCGCAGCACCAGTGACAAGGGCAACTTTTGTCACTGAAGGCATGAATCTGAGAGGGTGGGATGGTGACTGTCAGATAAGCCACGGAGCGCCTTATACTCTACTCAGGCATTCATGTTACGCCTCCGCGACGGTGCGGCGCAGACTTCTGGAATGTCATATGGCCAAGAAGAGACATGTTGGAGTGGCAAAAAACAAGCTATACAATCGCATCTGGGTCAGCTGGACTGGAGCGCTGGTCACGCGGAGCCCGAGATCTGAACGTTGAGCAACCGGGATCCCGACTGCAACCTAGTCCTTCGGCTCGGTAATCTGCATACGACCAACATACGACCGTTCAGAGAGCGTCGCGGTCAACCCTGACCATTGAAATAGCGCCAAAAGGGTAGGCTTAGATGCATGGCTCAGATACGGGAACCGACGGCGGGATACGAGCCACTATCCTAACCTGTATAGAAATGGCGCACACACGCTCAGGAAAGTTGATTAGATGTCGGATGGTGCCTTGACCTTCAACCGTCTTCGGATATCAATAGGTATTTGGTTCATATACATTTACAGGGCTGTGCTCTCGCCTGACTCGCCTCGGGTTCATTGTGAAGCATGTCCGCAGAGAAACCGAATTTCTGAAGAAGAGATTGTGGGTACCCTTGGACCACGTTGGGCTGAAATGTGGGGCAGCTCTCCCCACCCTCCTCGTGTGTTCAGTCGAAGAAAGAGCCTCCATTGATAGAGATCTAGGGATTCAATGAGCCACGCTATGCGAAAGCAGCAGATAATACGTACACTCTGGCCTATAGGCGATTGGTACAAGTCGTAGACAAAGCTCATGAGATGGTGGTAAGGGCGGGGGACCATGTCTGCCTACCCGTTACAAAGCTTGATCTTTCGGATGCGAGGTAAGAGACAAGGCCGGCAATATCTTCAGGTGTCCCGAGGCGCGAGATGGGAGTCTTCGCTGCAACCTGGTGGGTTTCAGAGGGATATCAATGACCGAGGAGGGAGGTTACTCGCTCCATTGGCCGCGTCTGGGTTGCCGGCCAAATCATTGAAGCCTTGAACTGTTCGGAAGACCCGATGAACACATTACGGGATGGTGTATGGAGTGCGGGACTGACGCATAGGGGTATCGATTGCCCCAGGAGCATATGCATTGACAGTGATACCATACTTTCCAAATTCACGTGCTAAACGGGGTGAACAAAGGGTATAATACACACAGTGGGGTGACGACCGCTTACCAGCAGCCTGTGTGAGACCACGGACAGCAAATTTGCTCGCAGAATACATTGAGACCGCATCGGAGCCTAACAACCTGTTGTTATTCTCCACTGCACGCTTTAGTATTCGGGCCGACCTTGTTTGCTTGCCACTGAGGCCGCGCCTGATGCCGTCGTCAGCAACCACAGGAGAGCCAAGCACTAAGTGAAGAGTGAGTGGATTACCAATGATTCTCCCGCCGCGACCCTGTGAGATCATCTGCTTGGCAGCATGCTTGTAGCAGAGCATTGTTCCGCGCGCGTTCACCGCCATCATGCGGTCAAAATCCTCAACGGTAGCTGTTCATCACTCAGAAAGGAGTACCACGCAAACTGATGCAGCTCACTTTGAAAAAGCGAGCCCCAAACGGCGATGCCGGCATTCGCCACCATCTGAATGCACCATAAGGTTCAATTGACAATACTTAGGGGAGCAAGCAAGCACACGTACCACATCAACGCCCCCCAATCTCCTTACAACATCCTGAATCAACTTCTCGACCTCCGCCTCGCTCGATACATCCCCGGAGAGAGCAATCGATCGTCGCCCTTTTTTCTCTATCAGTGTCACCACCTCATCGAGCTCGGGAGTGCTACGGAGATCGTTGACCGCGACGTCGAGGCCGTCATCAGCAAGCTGGAGAGCGATGGCACGTCCAATTCCTCGCGCCGCGCCGGTGACAAAGGCTACTCTTGTAGAGGGCATACTGTGAGCTGCTGGGGGATCAATCAATGCAATGCAAAGGCTACACACTTTATATGCAGTAGTACGCCGGTGCGTCCGTCTCGCATATTCCCGGAAGTGCTTACACATTTCTGGAAAGCCAAGTGAACACACAAGGATAATGTCAGGATGTACAGGTCAGAACGCAGTGCATAAGTCGGGCCGATCTTCATGCACACATGTGCCGGTAAATTACCTCTAGCGTGATCATGTGATTCCTGGTCCATTAAGTAGGGCATCTGGAGCTCATGGGTCAACTACGTGACGCATGTGTGATGCGTAACCAGTAGCCGGTAACCGGGTAACCCGTGACAGTGTGATATATATAGGCCACTCGGGTCACACCTCGCCTTGCTCTCGCCGGGTGACTCAACTCGTCAAAGAAAGATACGAAGTGGGATACTATATCATGTAGTTGAACATGATACCGGCTGTAACATTGTCATGAACCATGCACAACCTCCGCTCTTGAGAAAACAATCTTCACACACCAATTCCTTACCTGATGCGGAAGGCAGAGAAGTAGCGATCTCCCAGTGTCACTGGCCCGCACGGGACTGCTCCGTTGACTTCCGTTGACCACATTCGTGTCCATCTCCTTAAGTATCCACTCCAGATACACCGCTGGCCTGGGTACTTAGCTGATACGCATATCTCCAGAATTTGGCGTATATCCCAATACATTGATCGGTATATGTAGATACGTCCAACGCGTGTATTTGATGAGTATTGATTTCGGTATACGCACGGTAATTCGGCATGGCCATGCCGTGCCATGTATTCCCCATTTGGGTGCTACTGTGACGACCTGCGGGCTGCAGCGCTGCCCACGCATCCATTGCCTGCTGCTGATCCTGGGGTCCCGCGTGCTTGTGTGCCATCACTCTGTTTACTTACAAGCGATCTGTGGTCGTTGACTTTGAACTGTATATATGCATTGGGTCATTAAGCACACAGATCTTATGCTAGATATCTCCCATTTCGTCATCCTCTGGTGCACCATCCTCCTCCATGGCATCCATTTCGATGCTCAGGTTACTCATCAGGATGTTGGGGTCTACAGCTTGGATAGCACTGGCATTGACATTACCCCTCTGTGCAGTAAGAGCGCCAGGCCCGGGGAAGAAGACCCTCTCCGTCCCGAACATCGATTCGTCTTCCTTGATCATATCCTTTCCCCACCTATACACGCGTCTTGAGTACGCGTTCGGACATGCTACGCAAGAGCAACAAATAACTCATGCAACCCATTCAGGCGAATAGCGGTCCTTTCCATGAGTAGCGACGAGGGTCTTGATCTCTGCTGAAAGGTCGGGCCAGAACCCGGTGTCGGCCCCTTTAGTTAGTCCTCGGTCGATGATTATCTGTGCAGTTTTACGCTGCCATGATGTTAATATTTGATTGATGCCGACAATTTGAGAACGTACTGCTAAGGCCATATGCGCTTCGATAGCTTTCACTGTTTGTGGTTCAGTTGTACCCGTCCGATGCTGTGCTATAATCGACCTCGTGAAGCTCGATAGACTGTGACGTTCTTCCACAGACCGGAAGATCTATCCTCACGTTAGCTATGCGGGGACTTGCTAGAACTCGTGCTAGCGATCACTTACGATTTTCCGCAGATTGCCACGATGGTCGCTTTGATACTTGGTTATGAATGCATGGACCTCCCGCTGCATGACCTGGTCATTCTTATAGTTATTGAGGTGCACTTGCGGGCCTCCTCCATGTCTTAGCCAGTCCTATCGGGGGTTGCGTTGTTTGTAAGCGGGTTAGAGTATCCCCGGGTGAGCTCGTGAGCTCACGAACCTCGAACGCGAGGGTAAGGTCTCGCCCATAGCTGTTGAGCGGCCCTGCCAACCAGTGCCTCAGGACTTGTTTGAGCGCACCCTGTGTGATGAGAAGGATGTTAGATGCTGGTTCTTGGTGCATAGAGCTTCACTTACTGATTGCTTCAGTGTAAGTTGCCAGTTTGCGCGTGAATTCTTCTCTAGTGCATGAACGCGGTTACCGATCTTCTCGATGGCCAGTCTGGTATTTGCCTCACGTTCCTGGGCTGCTAACACTTGGCCCAGTAGCGCGATGATAGCGTGCATGGGGCCATTGGCATCCTGTCGTCAAAGTCTGGGTCAGTCAGCGAAAGAGTCCTATCCACCGCCACTTACAGAGGTAACATCGTGCATAAACTTACGATTGGCATCGTTTAGCTTTAGATCAGTCGCGATCTTGTCCACATTCTGTTTCTGCGCATGACTGGGTTGAGGTGGAGGCCCACGCGGGTTAGGCTGTTCTGCACGTGTGAAGGCCAGCCCCGGCATGGACCCCATCATGTCCATGGTGGGGAAGCCTTGAGGGAACGACGGCATATACATACCCGCATGCAACCCAGCGGGATGCATTGCTGTTGAGGCGCTGGCAGCATGCGGGCTCACGTTGAAGCTCGCATTGCGACTTAACGGCCCCTGCGGGTCCAGCGACGGTGTGCTGCTATCGGGAGTACGGTGACCAGCATCCCCTATACCTCCGAAGGGAGTGCTCTCCCTGTCTGACATGATGGTAATATGGTGCTGGAGATGCGAGAGCAAAGTAGTACTGGGGGTGCGGGAACGTGTGGTGAGAGTCAGGTCAACGACGAAAAAAAAACCTTGAATTGGATGTTTGATGTCCCACGTGGCTCCACTCTCAGATTTGCTTCCGCTGGCTTGGTGGATGTTGTCTAGGGTCATGGTCAGAGACGCTATGCCAGAGTGTGCCAACTCTTGAATCCTGATTTATTGAAGCATTGACTCGATAGATTCAGCCAGTGCAAGTGGCACTGGCTGTAGGCGTGGTTACAAGGATGCAGGAGGGCGTGAAGTCGGAACGCAGGTGGGGCATATGCGTACCCTAGAGAGCATACCGCGTTCTCGCCCTGCAAGCACGAGCAAATGTAGAACTGAACCGAATCCTTGGAGCAAATAAGCCTGCCGAGTAGTAGATGTTGTACAAGAAATGTGCCAGACGCGAGCATACTGGGAGATCTAGGAGAGGAACTGAGCATGGATGACGGTAGCAATGTTGAAGGAGCATGAGAGCGTATAATTCATAGAAGGTATTGAAAACATGTTACGGAGCGGTAGCGGTCTTCGGATGCGCACGTGGGGCTGGCGCGCTTCAGTCAGTCTTCTCACACAAGCGGCGCCTACCCCTGTGCATCCGCCACCTCCCCCATCCTGTACTGCTCCCCTGCTATGAAGCGTAGGCATTTCTTCCCGTCAACAGAGAGCAAACTTGCTACCCTTTATTCAGACAACGCGATCGGGTCCGACATGGTACCTGTGTAATCCAAGTGCGTCCGCCTCTCTGCTTTGAGTGCCACTAGCTTGGACCTCTTCTCAGGATGCAACCGCTCGTTCCTATCACTCGAAGAAGGTACATCCTGGAACATGTATATGCATATCAGCTCAACAAGTTCACCATCAAAGTCATTTCCACGTACGTCTGCCTCGCGTTTCACTTTAAGGGGTCTTTCATCAACACCACCAGTGCTGGATGTGCGCGCAGCCTTAGGGGTGGTGTCTTCCAACCGCTGGTGGTCATTTCCCATACCTGCATGCTGGATTGGGATGTACTCATAGTCGTCCCCATTCTCGATGTCTGCCAGACGTGACTTCAGGCCCATGTACAGGTTTCGTGCACATCCCGCTGCCCTCTGCGCGTCTTCCCACTCCTTTTCAAAGTAGTTGGCCAGTTTCGCATCAGAGTACGATTTCCATACAGACTATCCTCCGAGGTGAGCAGTTTCCATCAAGCGATGAGTGTAAACTCACATTTACCTCGACGTCCGCCACGAAATCATCCAATTCCGCACGGGCCCTCTCCTGATCACTTTCTGAGCCATTACATTTCTCTAAGCGAAGTAGCAAGCTGTCGCTCTCCTCCCAACGCTTTTTGAAGAAATCCAAGACTTTCTGTTGACGAGCAAGCTTGTACTCCACCGTCCGCATCTGCCACTTGGCTCGTCTCGCCTCTTGGCGCGCTGAGTCCAGGGCCTTGACCAACTCTTTGTTCTTGTCGAGTACGTGGCTACATTCCTCACAGGCGCAGCTGAGGCATTCATCTGAAGATGACTCGGTGACGCTGTCTTTCAGCAGAGTGAGGCATGTCAACAGCTCCTCTGCAGATAGTTTCATAACGAAGGTGGCTTTACCTTCCCTATCGGACTCGTTCTCGATGGTATCCCCCAATCCTGCATGTGATTCATCTGGGGAGCTGACTGCACCAGCATCATCGCCGCCGAAAAACTGACTGTCAGTTGTCTGACTGTCTAGCGCCCCGCCCGGTGCAAAGAAACTGGTGAGTGTTAGTCTATTGATTAAATCCAGGGTGATGTGCAAGCGTTCTGACCTTTCATTCACAGCTCGCGTTGCCCCTGCAGCATGTCTTCTGGGACGCATAGACGCTGTTGTCATGTCCATCGGAGATGATTCTCCCGCAGGACGGTATTCGCTGTCTGATGAGCGCATGAGATGGGTGGTCGGCCATTTTTTTTTTTGCTTCCGTCGTTGATTTTCTCTCGGTGATTCACAGTCCGGCGGGTCGCCGCACCGCACGTGCCGTCAACTCACTTGTTCTGCGGGCTCAGGGATTCAACAAGCTTGTGTCTCAAATGCCCCGATCCTAGATGCATTTCTAACTGACATCTGGGGGCATCCATTGCAACACTACAGGATCGCTGACATGGCTGCCTCTATCGCCGATTTCTCCCCCTTCTGCAGCACGCGCTTGCACCTGCGCCTGTCCGCGCACACTCTGCCTCGGCACTTGCATGCGGCCTCGCTCCTGCTCTTGCGCGGATCCGCGTCCGCGTCCATGTCCACGTCCACGTCCACGTCCACGCCCACGCCCACGTCCACGCCCACGCCCGCGGTCGCCGCCGCACGCATCGGGCGCAGCCTCATCCTCGGTGGTGGTGTCACCATCTCGTTTTCGTTTATGTCCACGGGTCAGAGAAGAGGTGACGGCCTGTGGGCTCTCCTGGATGAAATGATAGCTGGTGCCCGCATCAGGAGGGAGGCGGGATGTTGATGTGATGGATCCGGGGCTCGCGAGGCTAGCGGGACTGCTGGGAGGAAGGTCTTCGGCTGTTAGAGGCATAGAGTACACGTTCTTTGAGTAGCTTGGACCGGGGAGTGGTGGTGGCATGGATGAAGCCGCGTGAGTAGCTTTGATTGCACGGGTGATCAGTTCAATGCGGGGCTCAGGGAACCATGACTCGCTGAGCTCCCGGAAAGGGTGCAAATCGTTCGCGCTGCGCAACTGCGCGAGGTTGAGAATCCGATCCTCCGGGGATGCACGGTGGTGGACACGGTCCTCGCGCAAGGACGTCTCTGACCGTTCTTGGCGCACGCGCCGGGTTTTCGCAAGCTTGCACCCATGGGAGGCGCAGTTATGAAATGTATGAACACAGCAGATCATGTGCTATATTCATTTATCAACCTGTCTATCCGGATTCAAGTGAGATGTTTCGAGACTGACCTCCTGAGACACAAATACATATCTTGCTGGGACAGCCGGAGTGATTGCCGGCATGCGATAAGGCTGCACAGTGGGTAAGACCTTCCATAGCTTCAGCAGAGCACCGAATACGCGCGCGCGGTCCCCAACAATCTCCATCACCTGACCAAGTTGTCGAGGCAATTCAGATTGAAAGAAAACGAAGCCTTGGAGAGAGGCAGCGTCACCATTGTACAAACCCAATGTGTGATACTGGTACACGCTGCCGGCGGAAGTAGCAGCGGCGGGCAGGGGCTGCACGTTCATTGATGCTGTCGTAGTCTCGTTCCATGACATACAATTGGCTTTCGGTACACGTTTATTCAATCCTATGAGGCACTGTGTCAGCGAATGTAACTACCTTGTGACTCGGACTCGCGTCACGCACGGCGACAGACAATTGCAGGGTCCTCCCCACGCAGCTGCACAGATTTTAAGCCTATGCGCTGGGAGAATGTGTCCTTGCTGGCAAGAGCAAGAACACCATCTCCAGCCTGCCGTGGGGGTCCGTTGGGTGCTGTTGGGTCTTGTACAAATCCGCCGCTGACAAGATGCCGAGTCGCGTGCGTGAAGGACATTGCAAATGCGATGTCCTTGCTCGGGGCTTGGCGATTTGAGTGCACGCTGCGTGTTCGGATGACTGCATTGTATGATTCAAACCCTTCAGTAGACATGATTGCCGGGGGCGCCAGTCGTTGAATGTGATCAGGTAGGTGAAGAAGTATATGGAACTTAGGTTTATTAAACCAGCGCGGGTTCCACAACGCAGTGGCCACAACGAAGTCATCAATGACTGTGCGAAGGTGATCCTGCCAAATAGAGAGTCAGATATGTTGTGGGCAACAGATTAGAACTAACCAGATAGATGGCGCATGACTGGATCCTCAGTTGCAACAAGAGTGGGCCGGCACGACAGATAGCGAGCCACGCGACCCAAGCCGGGCCTGCCACAAGGTCATATAGAACAATTGGTGCTGTCTCCAAGATCAAGCGAAAATCGCCCCCTGTGAGAGAACCAGCGTTCTGAACATATGGATGCCCTTGAACATTGCTGCGGCCGAGATCGCTGAGGTCCAAACTGGACAGACGGGCCACCAAGGTCGCCTTCCCACGAGAATCTAGGCGTGCGATAGTGTCGCGCCAGAAGTATTTCACGACACCCAGTAGGATGACATGCAGGACCTCGACTGGTGTATCCCGCGTAACATCGAGATCTGTGCCACATCATAAAGAAATGTATGGAGCGAGAGTACTGAAACAGAACTTACGATCCAGAGATAAGATTGGATTGATCATATCTTCGAACGCGACCTCGGGAAACGCGCGTGCTATCGCATCTTTCACCCCATGAGAAACTGGCTGGCCCTGCAAGCGATTATGGTCTTTCGTTGCAGAGACGATGTCCGCCAAGTGATCGTGGAATTGAGTAAGGTGTTTGTCTTTGATGCCCGTTGAGGTTGCAAGCGCGGTGGCTTGAGTCGCCTGCATGTTCAGTACATGCGAGTGCTGGGTGCGCAGGGTGGTTAAGATCTGTGCTCTTGATCGTGGCTGTCCAACCTGTGTGATCCAATGAGCATGGGACGTCGTCATGTCATGGGTTGGGTTCGCGAGGGGTCAACTGAGTTACTCACCTGCAGGAACGCCATTGTGTAGGCAATGTCCCGCCCAGGGAGATCTACAGGCTGATTTTTTGATCTGTCCTTGCCGCAGATCATGCAGATTCGACAGAAGTGCCTCCCCCTCAGACCGATATGCGACGCGAACTCGCTCTGCATAGGATTATCACCCATGGCGGCAAGAACCCAGGCCACGAGCATGACCTCCTCCCGAAAGACGCAGTCCCAGGCGATGAGACCGTCCTGTAAGATTTTTCTGCAAGATATGATGAATACAACGCGCGGCTATACTTGGATAAGGCATACTGGATTTCCGACACGATATGTTCAAGCATCTCGAGCGGAGAGGCTTTGTTAGAAGTGGAAAGGAAGTGGATGTTGTAAGGGAGAAGTGAGTATGCTTGTAGAAGACCTGCAAGAATAAATAAAAAGGAATCGTGTTGGTTCCACTTTTTGGAAGTGTTGCCGGATGTGTCGTCGCAATACAGCCAGATTGGTACGGCAAGCACGCGTCGTCCATTGGCTTTGAGACGCCAAGGGTTCGGGAGGGTGATGGCGACAGGCTCAATAGGCAATGTATCCTGGCAACGACGTCCTGATGGAAGACTTGAACGTGGATTCGGAAATATATACTATGCACGGGGACTCACCGGAAATATGGTCAGGGGGCGGTAACCCATACTCTGCATGAACCACCGCGAGCTTCGGTAGGCTTAGGAAGAACGCGGACAGCGGCACTTCGAGGGTAGTGGTGGCCTCAATGATGAGGCTGTTGTTCGCATGGTCCACCGTGAGAGGATGCGCCTTCGCGTAAAGCTTGTCTTCTCGCTCAAACCAGCGAGTGATCCATACTGGGGCCACCGGGTCGCCATCCAGTCCAAGATTCGCAAGAGCAGGTTCGTTGACAAAATAATCTTGTCCGTCGGGAGCACGGGCCATAGGAGCGCACAAGTTGGCGTCCACCTCGTGCAACCAGCGGTCTCCGTGCCGTCCCTCTGAAAACTCACGCGGCGCATCTTCCGGATAGAAGCGCAGATGTGGCCGGACATAAGGATTTGCCACCTCCTGGAATACTACCATAAGAATGGCAACTGGGGTCACAACGGGAAACAGACTCACATGAGCAAGAATGGATGCAAGAGACGATACAAAATATTTCCGGCCAAACGCGCTGGTCGATGCATCGACCCCGGATCCAGCCACGGATAGGATCGAATCTCGGTGATTCTTCACTGTGTTGACGGCTGGCAAATTCTCCGGCGCGCCAAGCTCGATGGCCAGCCACCGAGCCACATCCAGCTGCTTCTCAGATAAAACGGCGCGTGGGAAGGCACCCACTACATCTAATAGACAATGCTGCACGCTGTAAGAACAAGAAAAACACCAGATTGGACTGGATACGGACCTCGCGTGACTTCCAAGGCCACCAGTTATCATCGTCTGGGAGATCTGCCTCACAATGGTCAGAATCGCCTTGGCAATTCTCATCTTGTTCCCTTTCGTCTTCAGTCGATGATCCGGATGTGGGCTCATCCCACCGCGCTGGCTCGTCGGAATTGTCGCTGTCGGAATGAGTGCTCAGGACAGCCACATCCTCGGGGTCCGACGGGGCGTCATCAGAGACACCGTGCCCACCACTAAGAGGCCATGCATCCTGCCAGAGAAGGGGAGTAATGCTATTGTTGTAAGACTCATCACCAGACTCAAGGACCTCAACAGGGCTGGAGGGTTGATATCCAGGGCGGTCGCTACCGCCCACTTCAATGGGCATTAGCCAATGCGGAGACGAAATGCGTCCGCGAGAAGATCCCGCACCAGACCCAAGAGCTTCGGATGACGGAGTACGCGGATTCCAATGTCCGGAACTCTCGTTGGGACTCGAATAGCGTACGGGAGTGCTGGGAAGACGGGGAGACGAGGGGGTCACAAAAATATTATGTTGGTCAACATGGCGGGCCGACGATGATGGACTATCGAAAGTAGGACCCAGAGGGTCGCTGGGCATCCGGGATGGGGACGAAGGACGATCCAGATCCAGTTGTCGAGCGCGGGTGATATGAGCGTCGGTGCGTTCATGCTTTTGTGCCTTGAGCGCAGAGACCCACTTCGCGTTCAGACAGACTCTACAGCGGTATCGAGGGTTGCGCACGTCCGAATAATCGAAAACTATAATGAGGATATAAATGCGTGAGTCTGCGCTTGCGAGGGAGACGCGGTGTGGGACGCACGGTGGGGTTTCGTTACTGTATGGGTCTGGAGGTCGGACATCGCAACACAGAAGCAAAGGAGAAGTCTGGGGAGTTCTAGGGGGCGGACGCGGGAGGGGCAGAGGTGGTACACAAGCCAATGCACGCCCAAGACGCACGAGAGCGTCCAGTGCCAGGTCTGATGGAGCGCAAATTCGACAAGTCGAAACTCTCACGTTTGCATGTAACCAGGCCATATGGAACAGACGGCATATCTCGATGTGAATTGTGGTACGACAGGAATATGTGCGTATACATAGAGTACGATCAACGCGGTTCCACTGGAAACGAGCGTTGGACGGATCTCCGTATAACGCGACGGAGACCCACGGTATACGGTATGTCACATGACACGTATACCAGGATTCACGGGACCGTGTGTATACGTACGGTGCGGCGGCCAGCGGTGTACGTACCGCAAGTCGAACACTAGCCTGGGCCAACATATTCACCGTTGGCAGAGAGGAGCGCATCCGTTTCATCACTTGCAGCTCAAGCGACACATCTACGGGGACGGGGTGTGTTGGACGTCGTCCTTTTTTCTGCATCTCGGGCGCAACCCCATCTAGTAACTCTGGAGAGCTGGATAGTTGGCTGACTGCGACATTGATGTTATCACCAGCAGGCCGAAAAGCGATTACCCATCTGAAGCCCCGTGCGGCGCCAGCCGCGAGAGTTAAGTACTTTCGTCGACGAAGGCATCTTGAGTTACCATATAGGAGTTGAATGGTGCGAAACTGACAGCTGCCCAATAGTCTTACATGCCACATCACCTGAGTTGAGACTTCGAGGAACGAACGAAGCAAACGCTGGCAAGCTCGGCGGGCATCCCGAAACTGCGGGAGCGATGCCAGTTCGCGTCGATACGGGGTTTGTGGATGTAGCTTGTCGTAAGATCTAGACTCTGAGCGCCTATTAGCAACGAGGACACGTCCAGCGAAGTTGAAAGTGTGATCGACAGGATGCCAGGTCGAGCCGGGAGAGGATGGAGCCATGCAAGATATTTGGTCATCCTACGTAACCTTGACCAGGTTCGACATGTGTACGTGTACGGGCACACCCCGATACAAAGGAGAACTCTGATAGAACTTTCCGTGGCTGACATAAAAAGCTTAGTGGACTTGTACGGCAAATTCGCTCATTGTGAATCTTTGGTTCCGTCAATCGAAATATGAGCCTCCGTTGATAGATATCTGTGACGTGGTCAACTGCGCTTCCAGCAATCGAGGGACCGTACATACGCTCTGTCCTATAAGTGGCCAGGGTGCGCCATCCTGATCAGAACTGAGAAGGGCACAAGAATGGTCATTCCTATACCTGTAACGAAACTCGACCTCTCTGATGCGAGATATGACACAAGACCAGCGATATCTTCTGGTGTCCCGAGGCGCGAGACAGGATACCGTGCCGCTAGCTAACAATTTTTCAAATCATACTGGTGCACAGTAGAATAAGGTACTCACCGAATGAGTCGTATTCTGATCACCGGTCAAGTCATTCAAGCCTTGGACTGTCCGAAGGGCCGGGATGAATGCAATTAGAGGTGACAGAGATGAACGTGACGCGACTGACGCATAGTGGTGTCGATTCCGCCGGGAGCGTACGCATTCACGGTTATACCATACTTGCCAAGCTCGAGTGCTACGCAGGGTCAGTGTTGGGCTGAACACATCGAGAAAGGAAGGGACGGGCTCACCGGAAGCTTGTGTGAGACCACGGATAGCGAACTTACTCGCGGAATACATAGAAGCAAGGTTAGATCCTAGACTGGAATCAGTCGGCCCCCAAGCGTCAGGAAACAGAATAACCTTGCTTGCTCAACACCGAAGCAGCGCCTGACGCCGTCATCAGCGACGAGAGCCAACTTAGCACGTGATGACGAGTGAATTACCGATGATTCTCCCGCCACGGCCCTGTGAGATCATCTGCTTGGCAGCATGCTTGTAGCAGAGCATTGTTCCGCGCGCGTTCACCGCCATCATGCGGTCGAAATCATCGAGGGTGGCTTTTCACCACTGAGTGAGTGAGTGCCGCGCAAACTGATGCAGCTCACTTTGAAGAAGCGAGCCCCAAACGGCGATGCCGGCATTCGCCACCATCTGTGCATACAGATGATACAAACCAGAGAGCAAAAGCGAGTGAGCACACATACCACATCAACACTTCCCAGCATCCCTACAACATTCTGAATCATCTTCTCGACTTCCGCCTCGCTCGATACATCTCCGGGAAGGGCAACAGATCGGCGCCCTTTCTTCTCTATCAGTGTCACCACCTCATCGAGCTCGGGTGTGCTACGGAGATCGTTGACCGCGACGTCGAGGCCGTCATCAGCAAGCTGGAGAGCGATGGCACGCCCAATGCCACGCGCAGCGCCAGTGACAAGGGCTACTCTTGTTACGGACGACATGGTCTGAGTTGCCGGGAACTCACTCTACTAATGCAAGGATCTACTCGGCGAACTGCTCACTTATAGCACCCAGCTGGTCATGTCCCACGACCCTGGAAAGAGATGGACACCTTCTGGAAGTCTGATGGACGTACAGGGGTCGAACGCGCGATGCTGCGCTCGAAAGGCCGAAAGCTGCAATGGGGGATGAACCGGTATCAAAGGCCCCCTATGCATAGTCATAGATAGTGCACAAGAGCTGATCGCTGCAGATTATAGCGCACTGTGGTATGTCATAGTTGAGAATACCCATGCGTTGTTCGAGGAATTGGCATGACAACAAGATGCGTCAGGGTTCCCGACGGGACGCTACGGCATCGGCATGTGAATTGTAAGTTTCGACCCCGAATATTCTCTAGAGTCCTTGTGACCTTCGAAAATTGTAAGGCGGGCCGAGTGAGACTGAATAGACGCAGTAGCACGTTCAAGACTCGGTCCTGTGAAGAATCTTAAGTACGGTATGACAACGAGTGCTCACAGCTTTGGACTGACAACAGCCACCTGATGCTATTGGCTTGATGGGCCTGGTTGAAAAGCAAGCTTCGAATGTCTGCCAACGAAGGTTTCCATCATACCAAGGAGCAGGGGCATCGTGAGTTGCATGAACATTGAGCAACAGTGCCCGGGCACGCGTGCGCCCGGCTTGCTTAGGCATGTGGCGGGGCGTGACTACGAAACAAGGTCGTCGCGGGTCGTCGGCGTCGTCGAGAGTACGCAGAGGAGACGCGGAACGCTCAAGGGACCCAAGGTCGAGGCGCCGACAGAAGGCGACTGAGGATGGGCACCGGCAGCCGGCCCGGCCACACAGGGCCACACACTTCATGGAGCCACCCAGGAGTCGCCCACCTCAGCTCATCGAGCTACCTCCATCAGCCTCACCAAGTACGCCTGCTCTACAATAACCCGACATCTGTAGGTATATATTGTGAACCGTCATGCTAATCGTTCATCGTTCATCCCCGCAGTTGGGTCGGTTCTCAGCTACCTCGTAGTTGAATGGGAACTGGTCATCCTTTCGCATTCCAAACAGTTTAGTCTGGTATCTCTTCCTGTTGTCTACAATGCTCTTATAACATACGCCCTGACGGAAGTTCACAGAAAGCGCATACATACGCATACATATAGCGCCCAAACCTCTCAGCTGTGATGGTACAACTCGCCCGGCTCAACTCTAGATCGCGTTCTCCAAAGGGCGGCTCAGCCCGCACCTTGCACACCGCCCTCGGAGCTTCTCAAACTCAAAGTCGTCATCCCGGAGCCCCGAAGATCGGGAGAACAAAACGCAAATTGAAATCTGCCCAGCTCAAGCCAGTCCTGCTACGATCTCGCCTCACTCTTGAAGACCTCAATGCTCTGCGTGTCATCTGGGAGAGGGACAAGCGCATTCCTAGCTCCGAGTCCCGCCGTCAGTGGGCTTTGCAGCGGGGTATCTCACCTGGCACTGTTGGCAGCTGGTTCTTTCGCCGTCGCGCGCGCTACGACAAAATGTATGGCCAGGGGCTGCGCCGGCGGACTCGTACGACCTCGGCCCTGACTCGCCATCCTCTGCCGTGCCCTTCGAGTTTGATGGCAGCACAAAAGCCGCCACCGTTCAGACTGCTGTCCCTGTGAATGACAAGACTGAGGATCGACTAGGCTCAGACGACACGACCATCTCCTGCCCGGACCTCGATTCTAAGGTCACCTTGGTTGTCACACCTGAGCTACAGATGGCGAGGCTTCTGCGTGCCACGCGGGTTGGACACTTGGACAATTTGGAGTGCCTGACTGGGGACCGAATGTTCCGTTCCCCAAAGCGTCGCTTACATGCTTGGCGTGCGATGGCTACGAGGCTACACCCGACGCGGCGCGAAAGCCGTCGCCTTCTCCATGCGAATGCGTGCTCTGTGTACCTGGTGCCGAACCCTCTGCGCATATACTGTAAGTGCACAGCACTGATATTCACTTCAATGCAGCACCATCTTCACCGCCGACTCTCTGGTTGCCTTGGGACGCCCGAGAGGGGAAACGGTGGGAACGTTGACCAGGAGCTTGACATGACTAATATCAACTCGAGCAGCTCTAGTTCCGTACCGCGCGCTCTTGGTGCTGCCACTTTCTGGGACACGTCCACGACATGGTTCACAGCGGGAATGGGATATGCTAAGTAGCAAAGTTGTACACACGCGGTTTACATGCGAGGAATACTCCAACGTTGATATTATTCATCCTTGCGCGCTATGTATCACCGCTACGCCACCCCCATTCATAGAGCCAGTAGCGTAAGACCGCCGCGCCTGGGGTTACTTACTTCCGCATTTGTGTGGATTATAAGCGGAGGTGACACAGGCCAGCACAGGCCTTGATGGTGAGGATACGCGACGTTCGGAGACGAAGCATTTCTGCTCGGGTGGTAAGTAGCGCGGGCGTCGCCAGAGCTCGCCAGGCGTCACCGTCGTGGGCCAGCTTCCGCCCGGCTGCGTGAGAAGGATCACCGGCTCGGGCCGTGGCAAAATTCGCTTCCGACATCGGGGACGCTGATCGCGGCCAGACTCGGAAGGGCGGACGGCCAGGACGCGTAGCACCTCGTAGCACCGCCTCGGAGCCAACGTCATGAAACAGTGGTGTGTCCACGGCACGCCCGAGCTGTCGAGCCAATGCCGAGCTGCAGCTTTGTGGTCACCAAAGTTGATGTGGAGCAGCGCAGGTCTGGTAAATAGCGAGTCTGCGTCGTTCTAGCTGCGTTGGGCACGTTGCGCCTGGAAACGCGGTGCACAAGGGTGGCGCGTCGCCAAAGAGCATGCACAAGAAGCGTGGATCTGCTGAGTGTAGTCGGATGACCGAACCTAGAAACGTTGTTCGTAAGATGAAGGGAGCGGAGTAATCTGGCTTACTGCGGCGGTGGACCCACTGGCAGTCAGCGCACGTGATTTGGAGAGCGGGTTTCAGCCGCTGCAACGGACGCTGGTCCACCACCGTGATGGCGTGCGCCTGTGGATGGACTGGCTGCGTTTCTACCCTGCAGTGTGCGTATTATTGTGAGAGGGGACATGGGAGGAGCGGGAGGGAGAGGAGGCCCTAACCCTATTTCTGGGGCTCGGGTGTGCCCAAGGGAGAAGTGGAACGATTGTCCGCGCTCGGAGTCGGGATGAGGTGAGCAGCTCTGGAACAGTAACAAAGAGCGCGCGATGACCCCGCCGCAGCCATTATGCAGCGAGCCGAGCACAAGCACAGCCCCTCCAGCCTACAAATACGTTTTATCCCTTTCCCTCTCACCTGATTCTCCTTCCGTTTCACTGCCCTCTCTCCCCTCATCGCATCCACACCACTCTCGCGACTAGCTCCGCTTCTCGGACCCGACATCGCACCCCGCAGTTTAAAAGTCTCGCCAGTTTCATCCGCAGCAGCCTAGGACAGCATGGTCTTTAAGGGTACCCTCCGCACGGTGAAGAACGTCACCAACGGGTACTCAGACGCAGAAGCCAAGGTCCGCACGGCCACCAGCAATGACAGCACCATCCCCAGCGGCGCCCAGCTTCACGAGCTTGCGCAGCTCTCCTACAAACAGTGCGTTCTGCTTTCTCTTATCGTCCGCTTTATCCACTAAAATCACGCCACTCACTCAGTGAGGACTTTGTTGACATCGTGACCATGTTGGACAAACGCCTGAATGATAAAGGCAAGTACTGGCGACACGTATACAAGGTATCGTACGATTCTTCCCCCCTATCCACTGCCTCTCCCGACGCTGACCAATCTCAGTCACTTGCTGTGGTCGAGTACCTCCTTCATAGCGGCTCCCCTAAGGTCGCTCAGTACTTCCGCGACAACATCTACCTCATCAAGACCCTTAAGGAGTTTCAGCACGTCGACGACACCGATCGCGATGTCGGAGCCGATGTCCGTGCCAAGGCACGCGAGCTCTCGCGCCTCCTCGCAGATGACAAGAGCCTCGCCGAAACGCGGCAGCGCCGCAAGCAAATGCGCGACCGCATGGCCGGCCGTCGCAGTATCAGCAGCGATGAGCCACCTGCTGCACCGCGCCGCACGCCGGCAAAGAAGCCAAACCAAGAGGATCAGGACGTTCAGCGTGCGCTTAAGCTCAGTCAACAGGAGGAAGCGGAACGTCGTCGCCAGCTCGAGGAGCAGGGCAAGCAGGGCCTCTTCGACGATCCGAAGCCCGCCCCGAGGTACGTGTGCCTGATGATCCCTCGGCTTCCGTGCGTGCCTGACCTAGTCCCGCTACCCCTGCAGCAATCTCATCGACCTGACTGTCGAGGAGTCGCAACCTTGGCAACTGCAGCCACAGTACACGTCAGTGCAGCCGCAGATGACAATGGCGTCGTACGGCGCACCATCAGTGTATGATGCCGCGGCAATGCAGGCCCAGTACACCGCGTTCGACCCGTACGCACAACAAGCCCAGTACGAGGCGATGCTCCAGGCCGAATACGCGCGTCAGCAAGCCGAGGCAGAGCAGCAATACTCTCTGCAACTGCAGGCTGCCCAGTTCCACGCTGCACAGTATCAACCTGTTCAGATGCCACTAGCGCCGCAAAAGACCGCATTCGGGTGCGTTGTGCTACTATCTATCTGCCTCTTCGTAACACCGTTCACTCACGCTTGAGCGTCACAATAGCTCCAACAACCCATTCGCATCGAACAATCCCTTCGGGCAGCCTACCGCGGCACCGTCACCTGTGCCGACCCCGCAGTTGCAAGCGTTCTCTCCCGCGCCGAGCGCAGCCTCAACGCCGGCGCTCATGCAGGGTCGTCCACCATCGAGTGCCTCTGTCTCCTCACACGCATCGTCTCTCCCACCGCGTACACCCATCTCCGCGCGCGCCGAGGTACTCGCGGCCGCACTCGCTACTGGCGGCCCCGCCGGCATCGACACATTTGGGAACGTCGGAGCGCTTAGGCACGTGGCTGCGATCGATGCTGGCGAGTCGGGGTTGCTGACGATTGCACGACAGATACGGCTCATCGGCGTATGGCCTCTCTGCGCAGCGCACCGGCGCCGCGTCTGCGGCATTCTGAACCCCACTTTCCTTCACGCACACTACGTCCACCATTCTACCCCGAGCTATTTCGGGGTCTGCTGCTGTATCTGCCGCTCATTGTACTTATGTCTACACCTCTGCATGCATTCCTGCTTGTTATGTATTCTGCTCGGGCTCGCCACGGGCCCGGGCTGTCGTTGTATATTATATCACGGGCCTAGACCGCCGCTCGCTTGATGGCACATTGGCGTGTGTGGGGTTCCATGCTGCGCGCATGATAGCGTTTAGATGTGGCGCCAGGGTCTGAGTACAATAATGGAGGACGAAGCATCATGTGTGTGGACCAGCGTCTGGCACGCCGAGTTGCCGCTGCAAGTGGCACGCCGGACGGAAGAGACGCGCAGGTGTGGGCGGGCGCATTGCAGAGACAAGTCCGGCCCCGTGCACACTCAGCTGTGTCCGCTTCGACTTCGGCGTCGCCTGGTGTAATGTTCGCACTCCACACCGGTGCGCCTTCTTCGCCTCCGCACCCTTGCGAGAAGTACCGCGCATGTTGCCAATTGCGCATACATCTGCACCCAGAACGGTGGTGTCGGACGCAGAGCCAAGCAGACGGCTGGCCGTCGAACGTTGATTGCATCAAGCGAGCGGTGGCTGGCCCGCCCGAGGGAATCGAGTCGGAGCGCCGTCTGAACCCACTGGCAGCGTGAGCAGCCTTGCTCGGGAAGGCAGATGCAAAAGGCAACATTCGATATATCGCACAGCGCCATCGATGCGTCCGTCCAAGTCTGAGCTTAACCAGCGCAGGCGCCCGCCTGCATTCGCGGTGGCACTCCCCCAAAAGTCAATTGCACACTAGTAAGTATACACCCCCATCACACCCATCGATCGCGCACAACTTCCGATCGCGGGTGCGTGCACGCACGTACGGGTGGCAGCCGCCTGCGCGGTGCTTCGTGGGGCGTGTCATGCTGTCATCTGGCCGCACGCACGCCCGGAACTTACGCTTGATCGTTGTGCGAAATCGAAGCACGAGTGGGCAGCTCGCCAGGCCTGGATCCCGGGCGGGCGTCTCTTCCTTCTTTCGGCGGGCTGTGGTGCCAGCGCGGCTCGTGGCACGCTCGCGCAGTGCTCGGGCCCCCCCGCAATGGCTAGCGTCTAGGCACTGCTCAGCTGCGTTTCACTGTCTGCGTCATCTCGACGCCGCAGCGGATTGGCTCTGCTGGCGCGCCGGGCAGGCCTCTCTGGCGATTGCTTGCGGATCCTCCTGGCGGGGCATCCAGACGCGTCTGGATCGGGCGCAACGCGGCGCGTGCTTTGCGGTCTGAAAAAAGTTTTCGATGGGTCTCAGCGGTGTCCTCGAACGGTCTGTGAAACGGTGATCTGGCACCCCTTCAGACGCTGCCGCAAACTCTGTCGCTCGCTCGTACGGCGGACACATGCCGTGCGCGCAGCCATGCCCATGTCATGCAGCCGCACCGCGTCCACTCTTCCCCGCAAGCCCAGAGCGAGCGCATGGACGCTGGGCATTGGCTAGTACATGCTGCAAGGATTGCAATTGGCAGTCCTCTTAGACGGCGCGCGAGTTCTCGAGCTCGTGCGTGTGTCGAAAGCAGGAATTGCTCTTCCGCCTGTCTAGCTGAGATCCTATCTTCCAGAAGGCTCAACTTCGTCAGCAAGCGACCTGCGCGGACAGCGTCGAAGACACGCACCCTCGCGGACACCCACAACGTCCGTCTGGAAGCAACTTGGTTTGCGCGACGGGGTATACTGCGCCACCAAGTAAGTCTATGACCGAGTACAACTGCCACACAACTTCCAGCATTCCGCTCCACCGCTGATCAAGGTGTCTGCAGTGTCTCTTCAGGAAGGTAGCAATGTGCTCCCCGCGGCCTCGACGATCTCCTGCTGTCGGGAGAGGCACGCGCGATAGATCATCGACACAACTTCACGCCGTCTTGATGCCCACGCGGAGATGGGGCTCCGTCGCTGGGAGCTCGAGATCAACTTGCTCAGTGCGGTGAGGATCCGCGGGAGCCAACCGCACGCCTCCCCAACCTTGTCCTACTTGCGTAAAGACGTGGCTAGAGCTGGGGGCCAGACGAACGAGCGTCCCGCCGGAAGTCCCAGTGCGCGCCTCTCCCCAGCCTGCGGATTCGCCAGCGCACAAGGCCAGCACGCAAGCGCAATACAAAGCAGTCCCCATACACGCACACGGCGCCCTGCTTATCGCGGGCCTGGCACCAGTCACGCGTCCCGCGTCCCGGCTCTGGGAACCCCGCGCGAACTGCTGCAGAGACGCGGGGTCTCGACCCCTGCCTGTGCCGCCTTCCGCCCGCCAGGGCGCCCGTTCGGGCACACAATGGACGATTGGCGCAGCGGGGTGGGCGTGGGCAGCGGACTCGACGGGACGGTGTGGGAGCGTCGCGCGACGTTGAGGCAGCGGCGCCGGCCGTCGCCTGCGTGCCTTGTTGCGCTTGCGTCGTCCGACAACGGCCAGTTGTTCATGCAACGTGTTGCCCAGTTGGCGCGATGCACTCGTCGCTGCGCATGCTAGCCGCGGTGCAACGGCCGTATGTAGCACGACAGGGGTCCCCGCGCTGCCGCTGGGGTGCGGGCGCGCAGCGCGGAGGAAACGCGCCGGTGCCTGGAAAGGTTGTTCTTCATTGTCTTAATTACGCCGGCGGGGCGGATGACCAGGCCAATTGATAGTGCAGTGCCAGGCCGCTAGGAAAGACCCATTGGCCTGCGCTACATAGAGACCGATGACGAGAGGAGGGGACCAGTGCGTGCTTCGAGCTCGCGTCCCTGGGCAACGCCGTCGCGGTCGGCACTGTCAGCGGTCGCGCAGCAACGCGCACGAAGCGGCAGCGCGGCGGGCAACGACCCCACCGATTGTTTGTTCTCTGCGGAGATACCTGGCGCGCCAAGGACCCCGCGTCCACATCGACGATAAGTGGCACGTCACGCCATGCGCTGCGCTGAACCTAAGTATACTGTACCCGGTCCTGCCGACTCCCGAGCAGCCCAGACTGGATACCCCAGAATTAGAGGACGTCGCGCGAGAAGGCGGGACAAATCAGCTGCCAGCGACCAGTGAGAAAGAAAGGACCAGATGGTCGAGTGTCCGGGGAACCAGGCCCCGAGCGGCGGGGCGCAATTGGGTCAAGAGAGAGCCAGTGGCGGGGGGCGAATTGGAGCCTCGTTTCTTGTCATGATTATCATGTCTGCCGCAATTAATGCCATCGGTCGGGCAGAGGAATTGAGGGCGCCCCGGGCCTCTTCGGGCGACGGGGCTCGCTCGCCAGCGGCGACGAGATCACCCTACTGCGATTGGTCTTTCCACCGTGCCCCGCGTCTCGTCCTGGGGGAGAGGGACGTTAGGCATGCACTACTGCATGCCATCAATATCAATTTACCTGAGGCGTGGAGAGTCTCAGGCTGCGTGAGCCCGCTCGTCACTATGCTGAGTTGGGGTGCGGCTCTGGGCACTAGTTGCGGCGTGCCAAAGAGTCGATATCGTATGTACATGTGCAGCCGCTGTGGGGAGCGATGGAAAGGACTGAAGAGAAAGCGGGTCCCACTTCCCGGTAACAGAGATGGCAAGGCTGTCAGCGCTGCCTCAGTATACCCTCCCTGGCCACCTCCCACTGTTGATCGGACGGCGACGGCGGGCGGGCAAGATACTATCGCCAGCACGTCGCCGCCGTCGCCGCAGAACGTCTACGCCGGCCCCAGCTCAAATGCACGACTCTTGCCCTGCGAGAAGGGAAACGCTTCTGACTCTAGTCTCGGCCACACACTAGCACCAGTGTCGTCGACATCGTTGAGAGCGCAGCCTGTGCGGGCAGCAGACCACCCCGCCTTGCCCTGCCCGCGGGGCGCGCCATCACAGCGGCGCCGGGAGAGCGGCACGCGGGTGTGCCCCTGCCCATCGGTCTTCGACTTCGCTGTCGCGGCAAGCGCCCGCCAGCCATTCCACAGGCGCTAAGATGCCCCCGGGGGCAATAGCAGCGTGCGGTACGTGCCCGTTTGTGCGCATTATGTCCGATCGCGGGGAGCTTGCTTCTCGCGTGCGTTCCTGAGTCGTGTTTAGACAAACGATGGGGTGATGGAACATGGTTGTGCGGGAGGTACCGGTACTACATGGCCAGCAGCAATAAGAATATAACTAAGCTTCAATCTGGACTCGTACTGCACAGGCGCGCGCGGAGGGGGATCGATCCAATGGTCAGTTTGGCTGCTCAACAAGGGGGTCAAAAATCGGGAAGAGGAAAGGGGAGAAGGGTTGGGGAAGGAGGTGTTGTTGTTGCACAGGTAAGGGATATATAGATATAGCGGGGGATACGTTGGCGCGAATAGGCGGCGGGGTAAAGATATATATATGTACCACGAAATGGAAGTGGAGCGGTCGAAAAGCAGACGAGCACGCATAGAGACAACCCAAAAGAAAAAAAAAAAAGAGGAAGGCGGAAAAGAAACAACGAACGTGTGAAAACGCGAACCACGTATATCAGTCCACCGCAGGAACCCAAAGAAGAAACGACAACAGAGAGTATGGTATACCACAAACGGTGTCGGGAATTGTCTCTTGAAGCGTGGAGAATTGTTACAGGTAGGCACACTCAGACCCTCATCCCAAGTGCAGAGGCGGCGTGGGGAGAAGAGACCGCGAGTCGAACCTGGTCTGCGCGGTCGCGGCGAGGCTCTGGCGGGCCGTAACCGCGTGGAGCGCCTGCACCGGGTGAGGAGCCTGGGGAGGTGTACGCGCCGCCGGGCCCGCCGGGGCCGGCGCGTAAGGGAGGTGATGCTGCTCCATGTCGAAGTACGGTGGAGGGTACGATGGACCCGAATACTGGGGTGCGCTGCTGCTGGTGGGCGTGTTGTACTCGTCCGCCGCCGCTTGGGCCTGCGCGCGGGCTTGTGCCTGCGCTTGAGCTGCCTCCGCGTGGGCTTGTGCGTGGGCTTGGGCTTGAGCCTGGGCTTGTAAACTGCGCAGCTGAGCTTCCTGCTGATGGCGGAGCTCCTGAGCGTAGTGAAGATTGTTGCTGCTGCTCGCGCGGGGTGGGGGCATCGGCGAGTGCGAGGGCTGCGAAGCTGGTGGAGGCGGTGCCTGGCCGCGATGAGCCCCCATTGGCGATGGAGGAGCCGCCCTGGTTTGCTGAAAGTGGTAAAAATGGTCGAGCTGTGGGATCGGCATCGGTGTCATTGCAGAGCTCCATGACGGAGAGTCTGCGAGATTGCGGTCGAGATTCTGAGCCGCCTGCGGAGGAGCCGAGCCGGTCCCGGTCATCATCGTCGATTCCAGAGTAGGGTCGCTTCCGCGAGTAGGCAGGTTGTTCGGTGAGTGCCGGTGGGTGGAAAGAAAATGGCGAGTCGTATCCACCGCCGATTGAGGAGTCGGTGGATGCATCGGCGGAACTGCCATAGTATCCTGATGAGCGGTTGCCGCCCAGTTCTCCCCCGTAGCCGCCGTTCCCGCTCGTTGCTGCTGCTGATGTTGTTGATAATACCATTCCAGCTGATCCTCCGTTGCCGCCGAATGAAGGGTGGGAGGGGTAGTACGCTGCGGGAGCTGTGCCTGGACGTGTAGCGGTGGTCGGTCTTGGCGGGATAATGCCTGGGCCGGAGGGAAGGGAAAAAAAGGATTGTGGGGGGACTGTACCCCATTGGGATGGGGGGAGGGATGAGGAGACGACAGCTGAGAGGGGTGGGAGGGTTCGAGGATATGCGTCGGGAGGTTCGCGAGATGCAGTGGACGGACGGCTGCTAGAGCCGGGTCGGCGATCTGCTGCTGAGGTGGCGCGTGCGGTGGTGGACCAGGGGGATGGGAGATCGGAGACACCGAAGTCGACGAGTGACTCTCGCGAGGCGAGAAAGGACTGGCCGGGGTAGTTGTGGTGTGCTGATGAGGGTGAGGATGATGAGATGGAAGCGGCGGCGGATGGAGCGGTGGCGGATGCAGGTGAGGTGGGGGAGGCGGAGGAGGGGGCACGAAAGGACTGGCCGGGGTCACGAAAGGAATGACTGCTGACCTGGCGAGAATGGGGCCTGTCTACCTCTTGGCCGGGCGGGACGTACCAGGAGCGGGAGGAGTGCTGCTGGTGCTGTTGATGGTGATAGAGGATATCGGTGTCACCCTCGTAGCCGGTGCTGGTGCCGGGACGCTGGGAGACGAGAGGGAGGCCAGACTGGATGTCCTCTTGCTTGACGCCGCCGCCCTGAGAGCCATTTTGTTGATGATGGTGGTGCTGGTTAGCGGGAGGACCTCCGCCGGCGGAGCTGTCGGATATAGAGTCCGCAGAGAGCGAGACGGCGACGGGAGGGGGGAGCTGTGCGCCGCGCTTGCCGCGGTGCTGGGTAGCCTTGTTCGCGGCAGCCATGGTCGCATGAAGAGAGGAGAGATCGCGCATCATGCGTTCGTTTGCATCCTGCTTATCGGCGTGGACGGTCTGGGCATGCTGGCGGAGATTGTCGAGACGCGAAAACTGCTTTCCGCAGTGGCAGGTAAAGGGCCGCTCTCCTGTGTGTTTCCTGGGGTAGCGGGGGTTAGCAAGAAGCGGAGGAGGAGAACAAGGGGTAAGGGACCTGATGTGCCTGGCGAGGTGTTCGCTCCTGCTGAAGACCATGCGACAGTCTCCATAGCCGCGACACTGGAATGTTTTTGCGGGCGCGGGGCGGTAGCGCCTGTTGACGCCCTGCGCTGCCGCGGCCGCTGCGGCGGTCGCGGCAGGATTCGGGGGCTGCTGGGCGCCGTTGGGGGCGACGAGGGGAAGGACGTCCTGTTCGTGGCGGTCCATACGGAGAGAGAAGAAGGGAAGACGACGAGTCGTGGCGGGTCGATGGGCTATAAGGCAATCTCGTGCCTGAGCGAAAAATTATCCGCACAAATTATCCTTTATCATATCATACCCAACATTAAGGCACCCTCGCCCGGCCGGCCACCCCGAAGTCCTCGCATCCCGCCGTCCTCCCGGTTCCCGCTTGATCCGATTTTTCCGTCCATCCAAAGCCGCCCATCCCCGCATTTGGCCTAATGCGATAACCCCCGCCACTCCCACCCAGTCCATCCCCCGCCCCGCTCAGAGTCGACGCTCGCCGTGCTGCGACACGCTCGACGACACGCTATGACACGCTCACCAACCGCCCGATAGTGTACCATGATCCCCACAAACCGACTCACAGTCATCTCGCCTGCAAGCGCAACTGCACCCGCCATCACCCGCCATCTGTCACAGTGCTCCATACGTAACCCCCGACTATTCCAACTTTACTCTATCATTCAGAACCTGCTTCTTTTCTCCGGCCCACCCTTTCGCCCCCGTTTCTCACTCGCCGCACGCTTGCGCGATTGCCTCGAACATGCCATTCGAGCTCTCCTGAAGATCCCGATCGCTCCCCCGCCCTTCCCACCTTTGTTCTCCCTTTTGCCTCGCCGTCCCTGGCGCCCTCGCCACGGTCGTCCCCTCTCACACACCACCCACGCTCACTTCAGCCACTCCACGCGTCAGGTCACTTCCCTCGCCCGATCCACTGCCCCCCTCCGGCGATCTCTGTGGAGCTCACGCCGTCTCAGCGCCTACGTACTCGGTCATGGCGTGCTCATCCCTCCCAGGGCAAGGGGAGTCACTTAACCCCCCTTGCCTTCCCCTAAGTATATATGTAGCTTCTTCATTATACCACTCTGCGGAACCGTGCCCGTCAGGGGTACTCCCCGCATCCATTGCTGCTGCCCAATGTCTTGCCCCGACCCCCAGCGCACTCACCGAGCACGCGATGCCGGGCGCTCGCGCGCCGCACGCCGACATCACGCCGGGGTCAGGTGGCGCCGTTATCTGCCCGCGCATATGCACGCGAAGAGAGAGAAAAAAAAAAAAGAAAGTTGGTTGTGTACGTGCACGCGTGCGTATATTCCTATTACCCGGTGCGCGAAGCGAGACGTGCATGGGAAGCTGGAGGGCGCGCGCGTCATTTCCCCTCAGGGCACGTTATGTTTCCCTCTGATTTCAACAATTCATTTGCACTCGGTCGGCCTCTTGGCGGGTCCGCTTGCGCTGCTTGTTTGGCTGGGCGATGCCATTGGGCCCCCGCTCTCGTCAGGTGCATCACAAACTGAGCTGCCGCCATCGAACCGCGGCCCATTCAGCAATATCGCGTCTGCGCCAGGCGATCGGAAACAGCTGTGCGGAGTTGGCTTACCTAATGCGCACTCACCCATCATCTGCCATCATCGACATCAGCCTCAGCCTGCACGCGCATCACCTGCACAAACTCTCCCGGCCCGCAAACACGCCCCCAGCTCCCCGACACAGGAAGCTCGTGCGAGCGAGCGAGCGAGTGGGAAGCACAGGCCAGAACAGGCGGCCCCGAGTCGACCACTGCACGCACACGCGCGCCTGCCCACAATTGCCCCCGAGCCTGGGCCCGTCTCGCCGGCGCGCCAATCGTCGCGCCCCGCGCGCGCGCGCTCGCTCTTTTGTTTGTACGCCTGTGCGGGCGGGTGCCCACCGACACGTCGGAAGGCGCACGGAAACTCGCACGCTCTCGCCGACGCACGCGCGCGCCGTGCTCGGGCGCGAAGCACGCAGGGCACACAGGGGTCGACTTAAGCTCTCCTGATCGTGCCCTGCGCGGTTCTGCGTTCCACGGCATGACTGGAAGCTGCGGGGCGCCCGACACGCAGGACGGGCGAAAGCATCGCGTCACCGTTACGTCGCGGGATTGTCAGGCCCAGGGACGCGCTCGCGTGCGCGCACGCGAGCGGCTGGGACTTGCGGACGGTGGTGCCGGTGCGTGCCTGGAGACTGGAGTGGGGCAACCGCACGCGGCGTGCGCGCGCGCGAACGGGGAGGGATAGCATTGCGGCATAATTGAAGGGCTGTACATGTACACTGACTCCCACATGCGGTGGCGGGGCGGGACCGCGAAGCTCGCTCGACGTCGCCCGCGGCTCGAGGGCGCGGATCGCTGCACAGGGCCCGGCGGCGGGCACAGCTTGCACTGCTCCGTGCCTAGCTGCAGTACTGGGCCTCGCCGCGCTTGTCCTCGCGGGCGCCCGCGGTACCTGGGCCGGCCGCGCCATCGCACGCACGAGCGCCGCACACCGTGCGCGCGGGTCCGGAGCGCACTGCACGCCCTATGTATGTAGCTTCCCCCCATTGCTCGCGACGCGATCGATCGAGCGTACGTGGCGACGACAGCATGACAGGATACATCTTCCGCATCAAATGCACGATTTCATACATGTCCACTCCAGCAACGTCCGCGTTTCGCGCCGCATCTGGACCATCATATTGTCGTGTTCGCTCATATACGGCGAGTCCCCCCGTCCGCGGGCGTCGACGTTCGGTGGACTGGTGACAGCATCCTGCTCACGTCGTCCGTGCGCAATGGAGTGCCGGTGCCGCTTTCGGGGCGCGCTTCGCGCGCAGAGTCGCGTGCGATTCGGGGGGCCTGGCCCGCTGCGTCACGCGCTCGCTGCTACGTGCGCCTCTGCGCCGCACGTTCGTCGCCGCAGGCAAGTTGTTGCGCCCGCACGGGCGGGCGGACCCTTTAGCCATGCCACACCGCACCAAGGGAGGCAAAGTTTGCAGGGTACACGTCAAGCCAAAGGGAGGCGCCGCGATAAGCCCCGCCGCGGTTCGCGTTCAGCAGAGCCCAGAAGCACGCTGTAATTATTGCTGTCTTACGGCGTGCGCTGATCGTCCTGCGCCACTGTCCGCGTGCTAATAGAAGACGTGCCACCACCACCACTACTACCACTACCTGCTGCTGCAGTCAGACGTCGACACGAGTTGCGGCTGAGTCGCAATTTGCCCACGACGTGCACGGGTGGCAGTGGCCATGGCGCGCGCCTGCAGTAAGGCTGCTACACACGCACCCAAATTCTTGGGCTTCGTGCGCGTTTTGGGTTTGAGTTTGCGAGAGCGTGTCTGTCGTGTTCTGCAACTGATTCCATGCACCGGCTTGACGTTAGCACGCCGAACGTTGATCGTGACAGCGTTCCGGCTTTCGCGCGGGGCCGCGCGGCGACTGTGCGGCGGCGGCGTACGTTACCCGTATGTCCACCCGCTCGCAGCGGTGCTGCGCTTCTTCCTGCGCGGGGCCCCCAGGAATTAGAGCCAGCAGCAGGCGCCTGCAGCTGCGCGCTGTGGGTACCCAACAGCACCCCAAACATGAGCGCGCAGGTGATAGACAGGCGAGCTCAGACCGCGATCACGCAGGCCCATGCTGCCCGCTGCTGACCGATGCCTCTGATACGCGGCGCGCCCGCGCGCGCTTCGCTTCTCCTGCCCCGACGGGACGCCGCTACCTTGTACTCGCACAGTCGCTCGCTCGCTCGCTCGTGCATCACCATGCGATATCCAGACAGGCAAACAGACAGCCAGACAGGGCAGAAAGGAAATTTAAAACGAATGATGGTGCGGGTGATGCTGATGCCAGCGGCGAAGCAACTTCGCGAGGGGCCCCGACGGGCCCAGCGCATAGCGCTCGCGCGGGGCGTCTGATGGCACTGACACAGATGCCAGCGCCGCGACATCACCCCGCTGTTGCTCGTGCTGCGTTTTGTCTTGCCCGGCCTGGCCCGCCTCGCTACCGCGCGACTACGTTCTCGATCCCCAGCAGCGCGGCGAACGCTGCAGTCTGCCCGCGCGCGCCGTCCGCGAAGCGCTGGCACGCGTCGACGCGCGCGTCTGGGCCCAGCGCAGGGAGCGCGTGCGCCGTCACCCACTCGTGTGCGCTCGCGACGGCGCTTCGCGCCGCAGGCTCGTCAGGGTAGGCGGCTTGCTCGCGCCGCCGCGAGAGGTATGGCTGGAACGCGCGTGTGATCGCGAGCCACTCGGTGTCGTAGGCCAGCGCGGGGGCGCCGCCGTCTGGCGGCTCGTTGGGCGCGGGTATATCGACGATCTGTGGGGAAGGATGTCAGCGGGAAAGCGAGGGAGGGGGAGGAGAGGCACACCTCGAGGAACTGTCGTCGTGGGAGGCACTTGTCCAACGCCAGGAAACGCGTCTCACGCGCAGGTGGCGGTGGCGGCGCGACGTCGTCAAATTCATCGTCGAGTGCGATCTCATCTGGGTTCTGCGGCGCGGGTGCCGCAGCACCTTTGTCCGCGCCCGCGTCCGCCGCTGCGTCAGTCCCCTCGTCCTCGTCCTCGTCGCCGATCACAATCTCGTCGGGGTTGTGCACGGCGGCTACGGCAGCGGCCGCTTCTGGTTCTGGTGGAGGCCCATGCCGCACCCGCGCCTCAAATCGCGTGTGCAGGTGCGCGGCGAACCACCATGCCGGCTGGAGCGTCTGCAGGAGACCTGCCAGAGGCGGCGATCCCAGCTGGCCCGACTGGATGTCGTTCCGAAAGAACGGCTTGCGCCGCAGGAGGTCGCGCACGTCGCCGTGCTGTTCGATGCCGCTCGGCCAGTCGTGCGACAGGAAGACGTCGGGCGGGGAGAGCTGGACTGAGGTGAGCCTGTGCGGTGCTGGCAGCGGCGGGTGCTCACCAGCGACAGACGGCGGACGTTAAACTCGCGTATATGGTAGATGCTACGCATCGCCGAGTTGTCGTACGGCTCCTTCTCAAAATGGCCTGTAGTAGCGGTGCAATGCGTCGTTGAGATTAGAGTTCGAGACGCGCGGGCAAGCGGCTCACCGCGGTGGTAATCATGCTGCTTGAAGATCCCCGACGCGCCTGCGATACGCAGGCCGTTCACCTGAACGCACCCCGCGTGGCCGAGAAAGTAGATGTTGGGCGCGAGCCAACCACCGTGGTATCTGCGAGGAGCTCAATACCACTGCGCGCGGGAGCAATCCGCCGGATCTCACAGCTCCCACAGGTGGTTGGACGCCTCGTGGTTCCCACCAATGACGATGGTCAGGACCGGGGCCGTAGCCTCGCCCTTGTGGTACCTGGGAAACGACGGCTCAGTCGAGCGACGGCGCCCGCGCTGCACCCACTCGACACGCGCAGAGAGCGGCTCACTTGTGAAAGTCGCCCATCTGCTTGTACTTTTGCGGCACGGCCATTGTTTGCAAGTCGCGATTGTCGCGAATAGCCTCAAAGTCGCCGCAGATGAGGAGAAGGTCGACCTTGTAGTTGTTCTGGGCCTCGAGCTTCTGGATGTGGCCGTAGATCGCGTCGAGCTCGCCGTGGCAGCATCCTTCGACAGCGACCTGAGACGCGGCCTGTGAGCAGCGTGCCTGGCGTGCAAGACTTTGTGAGAACCTTCATTTTTCCGTTCAAGTTGCTCCAAACCGCGGTAGTACCGTGCCAGTCAAGCGTGGATTAGCCTATCTGCTGGATGTATTGGCAGTTAGCGCTTTGGCAATATGTGTGCCTGTCGGGTCGCGACTTCGCCATACAGTGGGAATCACAAGCACAGACAAACACCGGGCGACCCTCATTTCCGAACGCTTCGAACTCGCCCCCTCATCATCTCGATGGGCCTTGCTTCTGTCCATTCATTCACGATACTACTTATGATGATATTGTCACATATCGACCAGTGAGCAATCGTCTGTAGACTGGCTGATTCTAGTCGTCCTTTGTGACATGGGACATGGGAACTTTGCCACCACTGGCTCGGAGCCGACTCTGGTGTTCTCAGCACGTATACACCGGTGACTTCTCAGCTTCAATGGCAACGGCCTCATAAACATTACGGCCTGCCCTGGGGGCCTGCCCAACCGATCTGGGCTTGTCCGTCAAGCAAGTGTTCTCCAATAGCGGGATTCGAACGTGTAGAGCTTGTGTGGTTGCCAGAATGCGTGGTCTCTCTAGACGACCAGCCTTTTTTCCTTCCATCCTCCATCCTCTCCCCTCAGCGGGTGTATTTCGTAGTGTTCGGCCTACCCTGTCCTTACCCGAATGACCAGCAAAATCTATATCTCAAGAAAATGAATTTCACGCTCGACGACGCATCCGGATTGTTGACGTACTCGTCTGCCTGGGAGAGTCAGCCTAACAACGACCCCTACCTATCGTCTTTCTTTCAGTCCACATACCATGCCGCGTTATCCGACGGTGCAAGCGTAAATTTCAGTTTTTCGGGTGAGTGACTTATTGGGGCTCGTATCGGACAATGCGGACAACTCGTTCTGTCAGGTTCGGCAGTTTTTGTCTACGGATCGACAGGGCCTCAACATGTACGTGAGGCCACGAGGGATGTGGCGTCGGGACCCGCTCACGATCGCGCCCTTGCAGGCTCAATTTTCGGTGTTCTTCGACGAGTTTGTGCAGGACTTGACCGCAGAGACCAATGAGACGGAGTTTCGCCAACTGCTGTTCTCACATACTTTTGAGAACAACTCCGCACCGCACATTGTCTCCATCGTCGCGCACCCGACCATTGAAAGTCCTTGGTTTGATCTGGATTTTATTACGTTCACTCAGGACACCAATCGGTGGGTATTGATGCAACTGCGCCCGTGCCTTGCCTGACGTCGCTTGCAGCACCGTGTCGTCAACTCCAACCCCCGCTTCCCCAACAATTCTCCCACCATGGTCTGCGCAGTACGTCTAAACATGAGCCAACTGTTGCGCACTCCTTGAACTCGTTGCAAAGGACGTCAAGCCTGGCTGTTCCCGTAACAGCGTCCAGTAAATCGACCAGGTGCGTCTAGCGCCCGCTTAAGTTGCCTTTGCACCAAACCTCACTTTGCGCCCGCCCCGCACCAAAGGTCGTCCGCGCGACCCACGACGATCGCCGCGATAACATTGGGCGCAGTGCTTGGCATCGTGCTTCTCGCACTGCTCGTGGTCTTCCTCCTCGCATGGCGCCGAGGCCGTGGATTCGCGCGCGTTCGCGACCCCGCGCTGGCACCGCAGTCCGCATCGACCGTCCGGGGGTGGTCCATCAATTCGCCATCGTCAGCGACGCGACTGTCCGAGGTGGCAGAGCCGCGCCATCCGCCGCTGCCGCCGCCACCGCGACCGCGGCGCACGGGGCCCCTGTTGTCGCCATTCATGTTCGCGGCGACGCGCACGTCGGAGCGGCGCGACGACGACTCGCTGCGCACCGACTTTCTCAAGGTCTGATACGATGGCACATGCTTGCAACTGGCCCCGTGCGCACCCCGCCCCGCCCGCGATCGGCGGCGCCGCGCTGCTGTTCCTCCGCGATATATATATATCATATATACCATGCTGTAATGCCCCTTTGCACATTACATATCGGGTCTCTCGTTTTCCCCGGCCGCTCGTTTATAGATTCAGGTAGTCTCGTTCCCAGACCTTCACAGAGCGGAATCACCATGGCTTTGACCCCCTACGGGGGTATCTGTTTGATGGGATCGATGGACGGGGACAGTGATTGGATGATCTGCTTTTGAATCTGAGCTCGTTCCTGAGAAAAGCCATGGTAATTCCGCTCTGTGAAGGTCTGGTGCACTTCGTATAGGACCCCCCCATCGGTGACAATGCGTGACGCTTACATCAGTTCTCTGTGCCGTGCACATGACCAGACGCGTCTCAGAACGCGGTGGTTACGCACGCATTGTTGCGTAAATCTCTGTTTGGGACTAAGCAAATTTGCGGGATCAACATGTATGGACTCTGCCTCCGCAACCTGAGACTGTCCCGCGCCGCTGCAGATCCTCAATGCCTAAGCCCGGCCCTTCTACAAAAGGTAGGGCTCAATCAAAAAAAGGCCAAGTGCAAGCCCACACGGCACCACGAGACGCGCAACCCTTGGTGAATCATCGAACCGAGCGAACCCGGTCGTCGAAATTGCTCAACGACGCGCAGCGGAACGCTGGCGACAAGTATGACTCAGCTGCAGCTCGGAAGAAGATGGAAGAGGAGTGTTTGAGACGAACCGATGGCAGGATCAAGCCAGAGAGCTGGCAATTGGATATTGCTGAGTGTTTGATCCTGGGCATCGACTGTGAAGTCATTGCTGCTACTGGGGCTGGGAAGACCATACCTTTCTTCTTGCCCCTATTCTATCAGCCGAACAAGGAGATGATTATCATATCTCCTCTGACTGCTCTTGAGAATGATCAGGTAAGCGCAGAGGCTCGCGTCTGGCAAATGGCTTACCATGCGATATGGTGGTGGTGCGGCGTGGTGTGCGGTGTGTAGGAACGGCGTTTTCGGGAAGTCGGTCTTCGAGCAAAGGCTGTAAACAAAGAGTCATATAATGCCGAGGTCCGAGAAGTGAGTTTCAAACCATTGGCTGCGAACGTGAGGACTGAGCGATTCGCACCAGGACCTCAAGCATGGAAAGTACCAAGTGATACTCACCTCTCCTGAGATGTGCCTCAAGCACCCTGAATTCCGCTCGGCACTAGAGGCACCTTCAAAACGGCAAAGGATCAAGGCATTCTTGATAGACGAGGCCCATTGTATAACACAGTGGGGCGAAAGCTTTCGGCGCGCATACAGTGAACTTGGAACGTTGCGTGCCATCGTTTCGAATCGGATACCATTCCTCGTGACCTCCGCAACACTAACGCCAGCGGACCTGGTCGAAATCCGAAAATCAGTGCATATGCAGCGACATACGTCGTTTCACCTGAATCTAGGCAACGACCGCCCGAACATTGAATGGCATGTGCATCATATGAAAGCTGCAAAATCAGACCTCGATGCGCTCAAGTTTCTCCTACCAGATCACAGTACCCCCGAAGCCTTACAGACGCTCGAGCATGGTGTCATATTCTTCGATGACATCACCTTGTCGATGGAGGCGTTGCGGTGGTTTGGCGATCACCTTCCGGAGCACCTTCGGGGTCGGGTTGCATGCTATAACGCAATGCGCGGGGACGAGAGCAAAGCCACTGTGATTGAAGACTTCAATAGTGGGGCTCTGGACATCTTGCTTGCGAGTGAGGCTGCTGGAATGGTGTGTGGGGACAGTAACCCGCGTACTTGTGTAGGCTCACCTATGATTCATATACAGGGATGTGACTTGTCGAATGTAGAGTTTGTTGTGCAGTTCTTGGTGCCCAAGTCACTCTCTGTGTGGATGCAACGCGCTGGTCGAGCCGGACGAGGCAGAGGCAGCCGTGCGAGGGCATACCTCCTGGTTCAACCAACTGTCTTTCAGGAGAAAAATAAGAAAAACGCACCCAAAGGGGGTGAAGTCATTTACAGCAAGGAGATTGAAGATGGTCTCCGCGAGTGGATAGAGACAACTGGGTGCCGTCGCGACGTTGCAGACAGTCACTTCAACAATCCCGGGCCCCGGAAGCGTGGGTTCGCATATTCCCGTGCTCAGAAGTCGGTGCTGACATCCGCTTACACCATAGCGCCTGTTGGGCTGTGTTGCGACAACTGCGCCGCTATGGCATCTATCCTCGACGCCTCTTATTCTCCCACACCTCCAAGCCGACCTTCGACCCCACATCATGACCGAAACCTTTCCATCATCACTCACCCTACTCCCAGCAAAACTCGTAATGCTGCCGGTAAACGCGCAATGCGTGAGCCCCAGGATCCCGAAGTTACGGCGCTTGGGCCCGCAAAGCGGCAAGGAGAGGTGCTGGAGGCAGTGAAAGACGCCCTCAATGAATGGCGCCAAAGTACGTGGTTGAAAAGTTACTCAACGCGGCCATGGGGCGCTGAAGGCTTGATGTCCGACGACATATTGGACGGATTTGCGACATACGCACGCTGGAGGAAGCCTGACGATGTCAGGCAATCCGAACAGTGCCCCGTGGCCGCCAATTGGTGGGCCTTGAATAAGCACGGTGCGGAAGTCCTCAAAAAGGTGCTCGAGGTTCACACCGTAGAAACCGATAAGCACGAGGCAGCTAAGCGTCAACGTCTTGAAGAGAAAAATGAGGCCAATCGCTTGCAACGAGAAGCAAAAAAACAGGACAAGGCGGAGGCCCGTGAACAAGAGAAACGCGAATCGGATGAAAGGAAAGCAAAGGAGCGCGAGGAGAAGAAGAATCAAAAGGACGCTGAAAAGGCAGAAAAGGCGGAACACAAGCGCAAGGCCGCACAACAGGAAGCCGAGAGGAAACGCTTGATCAAGGAAGCTGACTTTTTGCAGGAACTGGTATGTTTATTCTTAGTACTCGCGAGGCGTTTTGCTTGCTGATGTTGTTGCTTCGTTTCCTGCGGCTGCGGCAGAGGTCTCAGGCTGCGCTCAGACCCCTCGCTCCTCGGCCTGCACCTCGGCCTATGTACCGCGGGGCTGTCAGTGCCGGCTCTCAGGTTGCTTCATCGTCACTGCTACCTGCGCACGGCGGGCTTTCCCAACACCAATACGATCCGCCAACCCCCATCCAGTCAAGACGCCAACTCCCCCGGCCCCGTCCAGCCTACCGCGGCACCCACGCGACCCCTCAGTCTCTCGAGGCAGGGGCTAACGCCGCAGGGCCAGTGCCGGCTGTACTTCCTTCTACGTTTACGCCCCCTGCCCGCATCACTTCCCCACTCTCGTTTCGTGACATGTCGATGGACGTCGCCCAGGACATGTTCAATAACGCGTCCCAGTGGCCCGGCACGGGTGAGGCCGGTCCCTCGCTCGCGTTCTCCGATGTGCCAATGGACATGTCTCAGAATGCGTTCCATGACATGCCGTGGCCCAGCGCTGGCGTGAGCCAATTCGGACCCCCACCCGCGATCTCTGACGTGCCGACGGACATCTCTCAGGATGCCTTTTGTGATGTGCCAGCATGGCTCACTGTCAATGCGAGTCAAGCCGCCGGGTTTAACCAGACTTCAGGCATGTATGAAGGTGAGCGTTTCCAGTCCGATTTGCATAGTTCATTCTCGAACCTCATGCGTGCCCAACCGTTAAGCAGCCCCCATCAATTATCTGTCCACACCAGCGCAGCACCAGTCTCTGAGCGCATCACACTACCACACCCCGGTCTCGCAGCCTCCTGGGCATGAGCTCCAGTATACGCCCGGGGGTGATCTGCCTCCATTTCCGCCCTCACGCGCTCCACCACCGACTCCCCAACACCTACTTGCACCCACCGCAAGTGCCGGGCCACCCTCCGCGCCACTGTATTGGCCTGCGCAGTTTGCGCCGACTCAAACTCCGCCGGCCCGGCCCTCTTCCAGGCCTATGATTTTCGCATCGCAGCCACCACAGTCCCCCGCGAGGACTCCGACAATGTACGCTCTTCCGCCTCCGCCCGCGTGGGCTCCACCTCCTCGCGCTACGATACCGGTACTCGCACGCAACGCTGGAATACCCAAGCGGCCACACTTCTAGATAGCTAATGTCCGTACAGTAAGTTATCTATAACATAACCAGCATGCGCTCGTCTGTGGACTATGCTTCATTTCGTGTTGCCGCCCATCGCTCAGAGCTCTCGCGCGGGAAGTTCCGACCGTTCCACCATCTTTTCATCAGGCCCTGGGTAAGTGAATTAACCCCAGTATTGATTGCATCGTCAGCGTGATCTTTCGCGTGCGCAATGGTGCGTCCATCTTCATGTGAGAACCACCCTTCGTCCAGAATCACCTCCATCATCTTCTTCACATCTGCATCTTTTCCCGGCACAGTATGTGCCGTACCACGAGAGAGGATCAGAGTGTGCTGGGACTTCATGTGAGCAGCAACTGCGCGGAAAACGGGGATTCCAGGTGAGATTTTTGAGAGTTGTTCGAGCGTTGCCGCCGGCCCGATTGACCGGTATGTAACCTGCCGAATCCGTCGTTCAGCGTTTCCACTCTGCGCATGAACCATTGGCTTACTTTGATGTCTTTTATGTTCTGCTCCTGGGCCTGGTCTGTTGGCAAGAACCCATCACGCTTTCCGGAGCGGTTTATCAACCAGCAGTGCCGCCGCACAAGGTCCCTGGGTCGAAGTTAGTAAGCAAGATCTGATCTTGTAGCATGGCGAGATGTTTGCTCACTTGATCTCTTGTGGCCACTCTCGTTTGAGACCTTGAATCAACTCCAGAATTTCGATTGAGTACTTGGGGTGGCTTGTCCCCGCAAATCGGAAAAGGAGGATCGGTAAGAGATCCTCCATGCGTCCAACATCGCCCGTTTTGATGGCTTCTCGAAGGTCGAAGTAAGGAAGCACGTCGGTAAGAAACATAGTTGAACGGAATCGGACTTCATCCATGGTATGTGCGGGTGCGTTCTTCATCCGATAGAGGGCTCGACGTGACGCGCATTGCTCGTAGATGTCGCTTGCTATTGCTAGCAGCTCCTCTGGGGACTTTACGAGGAGTGGTGACACATCCGTAGCGTTTGGGCCTGCTGTTCTCGTCCAACAGGCGAGAATGTGAGCCTCACCAATGTGCCAGAGTGCCTCATCGAGGTGATGCCAGAAAGGGCCCTTCGTGAGCGTCTTCTGCAAGCCCTTGCGCTTCAGCAAGTCAAATGCACGCCGCAAGCCGTATCCTGCTGACGTCCCTTCATATTGCCCCAAGATTGATGCCGCGAACGCAAAGAGGAGGTGCAGCCAACCGAAAACAGGAAGGACCCAGTCAAGACGTTCGTACCCATTGATGTCCTTATGCCGGTACCGCATGAGACCCCGAAGACGCTCCACTGTGAGTTGGTCTCCAATAAACGCGATGACGAAGTCGGTTGCCAGGCGAAGCTTCTCTCCGCTGAGACCCAGCTGACGAAGCCATTCCTCCACCGCCTGCCGATTACCGTCATAGCTTGCTTCCTCGATATCTGCGGTATACAACATGAACTGCTTGGTAGTGTGTTCCGGACCAGCCGGGAGCTGATCAGTGGGGGTGGTGGCGACAGGATGGGTGATCTTTGTGGGAATAGGACTCGAATGCCGGCGCGTCAAGTAGGAACCGCAAAATTCGATGCTTTGCGCTTGCTGCAATACGAGCGTCCGCAGCGTCTTGTGCATCACCATCTAGGAGGTCCTCGATGTTGAATGGCTCTGTCGCTCCCTCCCTCCGCGCCACCCGAAACTCATGACCCAGATCTTCAGGCAAATGGACATATTCTGGGAGAACCCACAGCGTAGCTGCGCACGCGCTATAGAACTGGTTTTGGTTTGTTGTTCTCATCGAAAATACGCGTTTCGGGATGTTCACGTTGTCATACGACAGGGTCCATGTGCGCTGTTTGACTGCCACAACCGCACTCTCCATCTGCCTATCCGAGATCGTTTTGAATGCATCGTTGGTCCATCGAATGCTCATCGCGAGCCCGGTTGCATGCACGGCATCAAATGCCCTCGACGAAAGGCCACATGACTTGAGGTAAATCGCCCAAAGAGCCGCAAGGCGGCAAGAGTGGTGGGATCGCGTGTATGACAACATACTAATGACATTCATGATGACCTAGAGCACAAATCGTTATATCAGCATCAACGCAACACAATCCGAATAGTAACGAAGCACTCACGTTGTCCGGTGACTTATCGGTGTTCCGTTTTGCCTGTGACGTGCTCCAAGCTGCCTCGTGAAGGACGTTCCACAGCACAGGAGCAGCTTTGGCAAGGTCTTTCGAGAGCTCCACAAAATTGAGTGATGTGAGTGTCTCTAAAGACAACGGATCATCTGGCCTTGCGAGGATTGAAGCCACTTTCCGCATCTCCGCACGGATCTTCTGCTTCACGCATATCCTGGCAAACTCCTCCATGCGGACCTTGCTTTTGTTCTTTTTTCCACTAGGAGGCTTCCACCAACGCTTTAGTAGCCGAGGGAACTCTGTGCTATTGAAGAATCCAGCGCGTGCAAAGCGTACTTGACTGTCACGAGTGCACTCCGCATCCCCCCAGCAGAGCGCGTTCATGAACTTGGCAACATCCCATCCCACTGAGTGGATGCAGTTGAGCACCTTTTTGACCTTGTCACATGCTTCCGGACCCAAGGTGCGATTGGGACGCTGCGCGTGTTGGAGAGGGGGGTTGCGCGGCTGCTTGTCAAGGTCCGGACCATCTGTGTTGTCTCCGGAGGACTCAAAGCCTTCGTCCACTGACTCGTCTGGGTCATATTCGTCCTCGTTCCCAAAAAAATCTCGAAAGAATTCAGAAAGTTCATTGGTAGGGATAGTCATAGTGTGATTGGGACGGGGAACGAGTTGCGAGAAGTGAGTCGCGCGCGAGAGAGTAGTTGCAGTGATGACGACAATGATCGCACCAAGTCGGCCAAATCAATTACTCAATTCTGCTTACAATCAGTCGTACAATACAGCTGATGTGATAGTTGATGGGATGGCACGTGGTGTGTGACAAGGTGTGACTGATTGACCGAGGGGGGGTCGCCTATACGAAATACCCCAGACGTTGCAGAGCAGATCGATCGGCTCTGCAACGTCTGGAACCGAGACTAAGATTCAGGTTGCGTTTGCTCTACGTGCTCGTTGACACGGAGTCCCGAAGGCGCAGGAGATCGCTGCTATCGCACGTCGGAAGCCCGTGCGTGCGGGGTCTGGCCACGACGGGCGCACGCCCGTATCTCCTTTGCGCAGGGATGCGTCATCATGACGCCCCCCGTTGATCCCAGGTCGATCCTGGTGCGCAGCCACAGCCGTCATCCGTGCTGGATGGCCCAGGACGGGTGCCCGTTCTCGTGCACAGACGGGCCTGGGTGCGTCAAACGCCGACGGGGTCCGCAACGGCGTGTTCGATCAGCTTCGGCGATGCAGTGTTGGATCCGAGTTTTGTGCGCCTGTGCGCACGCAGGAAGGACATAGATTGCTGGATGATGTGGCTAGAGTACTGGTACATGGTGTGCTTACATGAGATAACGTCTATAGAACACGGATGGGTGCGACAAGCGGCGAAAGCGAAATAGTGTCCAAGAATGCTACAGAAAGGAGGGTGGGCAGGATGATGCAAACAATGGCGTGGTGGTGGTACATGTACAAGAATGTTACAGGGTCCGTGGTCTCGACCAGATCCGCGCGACAGCCTGTATGCGCGGGGTGGGAGGCAAGGGGCAGCGCGGGGCGCGACGGTGTGCATGCGCAGCATGGGACGACGACGTCCTCGCCTTCAGCGTGCCACGTCAAGAAGAAGCGAATGTGTCCGGCGTGAGTCCGGCTCGATCAAGAGCATGAGGTCCAGCACGCGCAGAAGAGACGGAAAGAGAGGCGGGAGAGAATCGTCCTGCGAATGTCAAAGCGAGAGATGCGAAGAGAGAAACTGGGGGCGAAAGGTGCGGTCAGTGCTTGGCCGTGTTGCGCCGCCACGGCAGCCGTGGCTTGAAGCTGAGGAAGCCCGACGACGTGCTGAGCGGCGACAGCGGCGTGTCGCCTGCTGGCGCCGGCGCCGGCGCTGGGTCGTGCACGCGCATCTTGCGCGGCAGCGCACCGAGCGGCGATGCGGGGTACTCGACGTCTGAGGGCACAGGTGCCGCCTCGTAGCGCGCGCCGCGGCGGTGCCCGTGCCCGTGCCCGTGGGGATGTCGGCGCGAGTCCGAGCTGCTGGACGCGACGGGCGGGATAAAGTTCGATGGGATGTCCGCAAGCTCGGGCAGCGGAGTGAGGGTCTGCGGCGGCGACGGCTGCTGCAGGTGTGCGATAGGGTGCGTGTTGTGGGTCTGCATGCGCGCGACGAATGCGTCAACCGTGCGCATCGGCAACGGGAGCTCGGCGTGCTTCGGGCTGAGCAGGTCCGCGCGCTGCACGAGACCGGTGTTGTTGCCAGACGAGGGCGGCGAGCCCTCGGGGGACTACGGGGCGCGTCAGCGAGTTCTACGGGGAGAAAGCGAGCCGCTCACAGGAGGCTCGACAGAGATCCCGATGACGCCGCTCGACTGGGTGCGTGAGCGTTGCGGCCGGCTGCGCTCTGCCTGCAGAGCATACCCGTCCTCGTCCTGGGCCTGCGGAGCCGGGGTGTAGACGTGTGGTGGGGGTGCGGGCGGGGCTTGGGAGGAGGATGGGCCCGCGAGTTGCTCGGCGACCTGGCTGAGCGGTGCGGGCATAATGATGTTGCGAGGGCGGGGCGGGCCTCGCATCGGCCGCTTCTTGTGACAGTCATGAGTAAAACTCTCTCGGATCTCAAGAGCGCGCGCTTACTTCGTATGCGCGCCTGCGCTGCAGGTTGGGTTCTGGAGCGATAGGCTGGCGCGGAATTGGCTCCGTCGCGACGTCGACGTACTCCAACTCGTCTTCCTCCGCGGGCGCTGGCCCGATATTGCTCGGCGCGCGCGGTTGCTCGACAGGTGCGAGAAGATCGAACTCAGAGAGGTGCGTTGAAGCACGCGAGTGGTTTGACATGCTCTTCGCGATCCTTTGGGGCGCGTAGGAGCGTTCGTCGCCAGTGGCGCCGAGGGAAGGAGGGGGTGGAAGTGGTGCATTGGCATAGTCGCGCGTCCGTGACGGCCCCGGAACTGGCAAAACTGGTCCGAGGTCGGGTGGTGGTGGCGTAAAGGCGTAGTTGCGAGTTCGTGAGGGTCCGGGTGTCTGCAGCATCGGTGCGTTCTCCTGCGGAGGCGGCGTCTCAAAGGCGTAGTCACGGCTATGGATGGCGTGAGGCTCCGGAGAGGGCGAGAGGTCTGGCGGTGGGGGGATGCCCACGGGGCTGGCGTCCTCTGGACTGGCTGCGACCTCGAACATATCGTCTGGCACGCGTGGGGGCTCTGCCAGCTCGTGCGGGGGCGGGAGGTAGATCGACAGCTGTCCGTCACCCGCTGCGTCCTGCGCGTGCGGAATCCAGTTATCCGGCGGGATCTGGACGGGCGTGTGTCGTACGTGAGGTGGGTTGGGGGGTGCACGCAAAGGGAATGTATCTGCAGGAGAGGCTGGTATAGGGATCGGCTGGATGATCGAAGGCGTCGAGTCTTCATTGGGCGTGTACGGGCGTGAATGGGCCAGTTCGGGCGCAGGCGCGGGCATGTAAGGGCGTGACCGTGAGTGCGAACGATGGCGTGAATGCGACTGCGGGGGCGATTCGTATCGTGGCTCAGGCTGTTCGTGTCGGAATGGCTCGGGTGTGTGCATTCGTCGCCGGATCGTGGGGTTCGCGTACGTTGGCTGGTCTGGCGAGGGTGAGCGGAAAGGCGTGGTCAGCGTTGGCACTGAAGGCGCCGGCGCCATCGGCGCCACGTCGGGGGTGCGACGCCTTCCATTCCCCGCCCTAAGCGCGACGCGATGAGTAAATGAACGGGTGAAGGTAAGGTGGAGAACAAACTCTGGAGCGCCACGAGGCACGTCGACTGGCGACGACCTGTCGGACGAACTCTGCTGCCGTGGGTTGGGCGACGCTTCGCTGAAGAGCGCGTCCTGGAGCCCGCGGGGTCTCGACCTTGAGCGTAATTCGTCCTCGCGGCGGCGGGTTCTGAGCTCATTCTCCGCCTCTTGCCGGCCGAGCAACACGCCCCGTCGCACGCCCTCCTGATACCCCAGCTGCTTGCCTTGTTCTCGTGCGGCCTCGACCGCACGCTCCTCTTGGAGCTTGCGAGCCACGCTACGGGAGCGTGCGGCCTCCTCCTCTGCGTCGTGGCGTCGTGCTTCGAGCCCATCGAGCAGCTCCTGGGCACGGAAGATCTCACGCTGCGCCTGCTCGAGCTGCATTTTGTACATGGCGAGTTCTGCGCGGGCTGCTGCGGCGTCCGCATCGGCTTGTGCGCGGGCATCCATCGCGGTGCGGGCGCGAACCAGGCACTCGGCGGCCCGGCGCTCGGCGTCAGTCGCACGCTGAGACTCTTCGTCGAGCTTGGTAAACGTGAGTTTCAGGAGCTGCTGCATCTGTTTCGAGTCGCGCTCTTTGCGGGCAAGGACGTGTGCGAGCACGCGGCTGCTGGAACTAGTCGGAGAAGGGTTGGAAGACGATCGAGAACGAGATTGCACGAGGCAGACACACCTGTACTTTGACTGCGTGCCCCTGTCCGAGTTGTCCGAGGACGATGTGGACGAGGGAGCGTAGCCAACATCGTCCATGCTTTGTTCGTATCGAGGCTCGCGTTGACTGGAAACAAAGGGAGGAGGGTGAGCGATGGGGTGAGCGCTTTGTGTGGCGTCACCTACTGGGAGCGATGATGTGATGGCATGGTGGGGACAGAGCTGAGGACGGGAAGCAGAAGACGATGGGAAACGGCGTTTGGGAAGGAAAGAGGGACGGTCGGGGAGACACGCGCTAGAGTCGAGGAGAAAGGGGCATTGCGGGACAGGCGCGGGGATGTGAGAGGATTACGGCGGTTGGGAGAGGTGGGGAGATTAAGTATGATAGTGATTTGCTCAGATTGGGCTGGGCTGACGCTGACAAGGTGCGTGGTCTACACGTGGATCTCACCAAGCCGGAAGTGCATCCGCTCACGGGCAGGCCGCCTCGTGTTTCGAGGGCCAGGGAGCAGGTGGCCGAGGAACGACGGCACCCGGGGGCGCGCACGGAGCGACGCGCGAGAGAGTTGACTCGACGGGGCACCGAAAGCTGGTTTGGGCACCGGAGAGACACGGCGCAAGGGTGTGCGTGTGACAAGTTGGGGGGGATGAAAACGGCAGGGATCGTGTGACCCTGGGTTCGATACCGATAGAAGAGACAGATATGACAATTGGGCACGCTGGCGGGCGCGCCAGGCCAGGGGACGCGTTGCACGCTGGGCGTAGACGACGGTGGGCGCAGACGACGGTAGGCGCAGGCGCGTCGGCGGAGGACGACTTGACGGTCGCGAGACTAGCGGCGCTGGCAGCGAGGTCATCGAGGTGCCGTGGCTGTTCGCCGTGATCGACTTCGAGAAGCGCGCTGCTAGGCGGGGGCCTATGACCAAAGGACCCGCAGACGCCTAGAAGACCCGAGGAATGAAGCCGGAGCTTGCAGCGAGCGCAGCGGACGAGTCTACTTGGTGGGTTGTACTCGGTACTTAGTTGCTTAGTAGTCTATAGCGGCTAGGGCACGCGTGTAGCACTCTATAAGAGGAGGGCTATTTTATAGCCACGTGCGTCCGCGTCTTATTCGAGCATCCGATATCCCCTCCTCCCAGTGGCCTCGCCTCGCTTTCCGCTCGCAACTCTACTCGTCCTCCGCACGAGGGTGGCCAACTAGAGCGAGTTTGGCGCAGAAAGGGCGCCGCAGTGCAGTGGAGCGAATACTAGCGGCCGAAAGGGGCAGGTGAGTCTTATCTTTTGGCAGTGAGAGGGAGGCTTATCTCTCGCCGGTGCTGTGGGCAACACAAGCTTACTTACACTTCGCGTACCAAACCGGTCCCAAACCGTTGATTTATATCAATTCACGACGCGATGTCGCACGGATCCTTTTCTTCTTACTCCCAGTCCGTCATGACTGAAGACGAGGAGGATTGGGAAGACTACTGCAAGGGCGGATACCACCCCGTCCACATCGGCGACACCTTTTCCGATGCCAGGTACATCGTCGTCCGCAAGCTCGGCTGGGGCCACTTCTCCACCGTCTGGCTCGCAAAGGACTCAAAGTTCGCTTTCTCTGTCTGATATTTCCCTCTTGCTCACCTCCAGCCCAGGATGAACCGCCATGTCGCCCTCAAGATCGTAAAATCTGCCCCGCGCTACACAGAGACCGCCCTGGACGAGATCAAGCTCCTCCAGCGCCTCATCACCTCCGCGACGCCCCCCGTCGCGCCCTCCATGTCCAACCCGAACCCCGCCCCATCGCCTTCCCAGACCCACCCCGGCCGATCCCACGTTATCTCTTTCCTCGACCATTTCCGACATAAAGGTCCCAACGGCACCCATGTCTGCATGGTCTTCGAGGTTCTCGGCGAAAACCTCCTCGGTCTCATCAAGCGCCACCAGCGCAAGGGCGTCCCCCAGCACCTCGTCCGCCAGATCGCCAAGCAGGTCCTTCTCGGTCTCGACTACATGCATCGCTGTTGCGGCGTCATTCACACGGGTGCGCCGCGCGTTCCTGCTCGCCTCGACCGCCTCCCCTTCTGAGCACCTCGCGCAGATCTTAAACCCGAAAACGTCCTCATCTGCATCGATGATGTAGAATCCATCATCCAGGCCGAGCTTGCGACCGCTTCGGCCAATGGCACGCCCCCACCCACCAAGCTTGTCGGCGTACCGCCTTCGCGTGGCCGTGGGGGTAACCAGACGCCGCGTCCCGACTCTGTCTTTATCACTGGCTCGCAACCCCTCCCGTCGCCCTCGTCTGCATCCCCCATGCTCGATCGCTGGGCGTTCGGCATGAGCAAGATCGATGGCGGCATCAGCGCCAACGCCAGCGCCGCCCCCAGTGGGCCCGGCTCGTTGACGAGCCCACCAGCCGCCGCACGGGAGAGCAGCGCGGACGGCAGGACCCATTACGCGGTCGAGATGGACCAGGCGTCGGAGCGCATCGCCCAGCTGCTGCGCGAGCCCGGTTTTGGCGAGAAGACCGCCCCGTCCGCCCCCAAGCAAGCGGGGCCGTCACTATTGTCGCAGCAGGCGCCCCTGCATGGCCAGGATGCGCCGCACACTCCGGCTGAAGGGAGCGACGACGCGTCTGCGGATAGCGGTGCCGCGTCTTCGTCGGGCGCGAGCGCAGCAGCGATGGCGCTCGATCAGCAGCCCGGCGGCCTCGAGGCGCTCGAGCGGATCACGGTCAAGATCGCCGACCTTGGCAATGGTGAGCGTCACTTTGCGCCTTGCGCTGTGATGCGCGCCGGGCGCGTGGGCTGACGTTCGGCACGTGGCGAAGCGACGTGGGTCGAGCATCACTTCACCGACGACATCCAGACGCGGCAGTATCGCTGCCCTGAGGTGCTGCTCGGCGCGCGCTGGGGCCCAAGTGCGGACATCTGGAGCGTTGCTTGCGTGGTGAGCGGTTGCCCCACCCCAACACGCCCTCGTTTCCGGCGCTCACGCGCGGACCCCGCTTGGCAGCTGTTTGAACTCCTCGCGGGCGGGGACTATCTCTTTGACCCGCAGGCCGGGTCGCGGTACAGCAAGGACGAGGATCACATTGCGCAGGTCATCGAGCTTGTCGGCGAGTTCCCACAATCGCTCGCGTTCGCAGGCAAGTACAGTTCGCGGTTCTTCAACCGCAAAGGTGCGTCCGCCGCTCTCCGCGTGCACGCCCGCGTTCTCCATCTGATCCACTTCAGCAGGGGAGCTCAGGCACATCAACAAGCTCCGCTATTGGCCCCTCGAGGACGTCCTACACGACAAGTACGAGTTTGCTCGCGAGACCGCGCAGACGATCTCGTCCTTCATGACCCCGATGCTCCGCCTCAACCCCGAGAAGCGCGCGGGCGCGGGCGAGCTCACGCACCACCGCTGGCTAGACGGCGTCGTGGTGCAGGGCGAGGTTGACGTCATCCGGCGCGCGGAGGAAGAAGAGGCGCGCCGGCGCCTCCCGCCGTCCAGCCCACCCCCGACGGACGTCGACGCGCTCAAGCCAGTCGACGAGGACCCGCCCGCGACCGATGACGAACGGCCCCCGACCAGCCTGGTGGCCGCGGCCCCGCCGACTCTGTCGATGCCGCGCCCCGCGTCCGCGACGGCGAAGGAGAACGCGCCGCAGCACCCGCAAGCGAAGCAGAAATCGAGCTCGAGGAGCCGGAAGCGCAGCTAGGCGACAGCCTCCATGCGCGCGCGCGCCCCGCGGCGCCTCTTCGATGCTTACATTTAACATTGCGTGCTTCATTCATTTCGACGTCGCTGGTGCTTCAGCTGCGAGAGCGCGTGTACCGTGTTGATCACTGCTGCGGCAGTTGTCTGTGCTTTCTACCCTCTAATCTGTCTTACCTTTTTTTTTTTTCTCCCGCACTTTGTTTCTTCTTGCATTGGTTGTTGATGTTGTAGAGAGCCTCGCGGAGCAGTCTATAAATCATAATTGTAATCTGTACGCCGGCGTGATTCGCGCGACGGCCCAGCGTCCGCCTTGGTGTGTGCGTGTCGACGTCGCATCATCGGCGGCAGTCCTTCTTCTCGAGTTCAGTCGCGTCAACGGTGATGCATGATGTCGGCCCAGCGTGCAGAGGCGAAGGGCGGGGGTTTGTGGCCATCACGTGACTTTGGCGGTCGCGTCGCAGTTGTGGCCGGTGGCACGCGACTTGTTTAATCACCGCCATCATGGCTTGCTTGCGCTTGAACGCTTCCCGACTCTTGCTTGGACCTTCTTGCTTTTACGGTATGCTATATGGGACTATCAGAGGTGTCCTACCCAATTCACGTCGCTCCAGGTTGCACGCAGCTTCCGCTTTGCCTCTGCGCGACGCCGCAGCGCACTGCTGGCCTCCACGCGCGGCATGGTGGACTTGCTCGGTGGCCCACGCCATGATCCCTGTATGTTCCCCGACTCTACCTCGCTTTGTCTCTTTGCATCGGGGTGGCGTCGCAACCTGGCCGCCGCCCACGTTGTCGCTGCCCGAACCACAAATTCGATGCGCTTGAGCGTGCACCAGCCACACTGTTCAAGCGGCGGTGCGCTTTGAAGAATGAAGCTGGGGCTTAAGAGCGGGCAAGAGATACCTGACACTACCCATCTCTCCACATAGTTCAGCCACCCGCCACAAGCCGCGCACAAATCACCCAAGTCCACAATATATCTGCCACTGCATCGCTGCTATGGAGTTTGCGTCTGGTCAGTTGTCTCTCAAACCATCCCGGGTCGTCCCTGCTGTGCGTCTCCCTTCTCTGTGGCCGGAGCTCTCTTTCTGACATTGCAGCAGTATCTCTCTGTGATAATCTGTGCAAGTTGCCCGCAAGTAATCGCGTGTATCGTCATCTTCGCGCTGCAAGCCCTGGTTTTCTTCATCATTCCGATGTCGCTCTTGATGGCCTGCAGTCACCAGCATATGCAACCTTCCCCGGCCGCTCCTTCCCCGGTTCCCGCCCTCGTTGACCTCAGGTCTGTAGGCTCGATCCCTGATAGCATCTCCAGCACCCCTTCCACCTACCCACCCTCCCACGCTATCCCTTCTCTGCCCCTTGTCTCTCCAAATAGGATTGAAAGACCCCTCGGACCCGCGGGTCCCATCCTCCGCGATGGGGATTGCAAGTACTACGTTCATGGGCTCCTCGGTGCGGGCGGATTCGGCCGAGTTGCGCTCGCCACCGCCGCCAGCAAGTCTGTCACCAAATCCGTAGCGCTCAAAGTGTACAGCAAGAGGCATCTGCTCGCCAACCCCGCGCTGCGCAAGTCATGCGATATGGAGAGCCAGATTATGATCGAGAATACGCGGAAGGATAGCATCATGCTCGCACAGTCTAGAGGTATTTTCGAGGACGAATATAACCTGTACCTGGTTATGGTGAGTGCTAGTTGCACCGAGCGTTGCTTTGGCGCTCACATCGTGACGTAGGAATACTATCCCAACACGCTGGGTCACGCCATCTACGGCCGCACTCCGCTCCCAACGACTCTTCTACGCCAGTGGGCTGAGGAACTTGTGCGCACAGCCCTTCACTGCCCAAGCGCGTTTGCTGACGTCTCTCAGGTCTTGGCCATGTCCGAACTGTATAGCCGGCGCATTGTCCATTGCGACCTCAAGCCTAGCAACATCCTCGTCACGCCCGACGGCCATCTCGCCATCGCGGACTTTGGCGGCGCCGTGATGCCTCACCCGCGCGAAGACGCGGGCAAGAAGCTCGAGGAGTTCACGTTTTACGGCTCAGGCGGAACGTACGCGTACCAGGCGCCCGAGATCCTCATCGCGCACTCGGGGGGCAGTTTCACTTGCGCGGCGGACATGTGGTCGCTGGGGGTCGTCCTCTACGAGATGTTTGCTGGGAAGGTGCGTCCTGCTGTGTGCTATACGCTTGGGGAGGTTGGTGTACTGATGCCGTGGGCTGCTAGCGCCTCTTCTCTGCTGACCCGCTATGTGTGAAGAATCAAGTGTGGGGCTGGGACATCCCCGCGATTGTCCGGCAGGACATAGACGACGAGGGCATGCGGGACGTGATCACGCAAGTATGTGCACCTTGCTTCGAGGGATCTGCTACCGAGTGGAGCTAAGCCTCCGCTTCTAGCTACTCCGGGTGGAAGATAAGGACCGTCTGACCCTCAACGGCCTGACTCAGCACCAATACTTCGCGCACTTGAGGTGAGTCCGCGTGTCTATCACCTGCCAGCGCAGGGTTAAAACCTCCTCCAGGAATAATTGGACATTCGTCGCGGAGCGATTGAACCGACGTGAGCATTTGATGTTGGCCTGCTGGAGGCTTGGCTGACTTTTGCTCTCTTTTCCCAGCGCTGATGCACCTCCCGAAGGCTCCTCTTGGATCCCTTTATTGGGAGGACGCACTTATGTTTGACAAGCCTGAGATGCCCTTCAGCTACAAGTGCCCTTCCGGAGTGTTCAACCGGGAGCACCCTTTTGGGCGGCTCTGACCCTCGCCATCAGAATACGCCCAGCTATGGTTTAATCATGCCTTTCTCAATATGGGATGTAATATATTAAGAGTCTGCGTTTAAATGTCTGTAGCACATGAATGTCATCGCGAAGGCTTTGTCGGGGCTTCGGTACGGCAACTCAGGCTGGAGGCTCGAACCTCCGCCCAATGGGTTTCAAATAGAATAATTTCGGGCTGTATATTGGACACGCTGCGGAGCGTCCTCATGCTCTTGCCAATGCAACTTCAAAACAATGTTAAATGCGTCTGATTATCCAGCGTATGGACGACTCAATTGGCCTCTTCTTCGGGACTACCAAAGTGGACACGTGCCGTAGTGCGCCAAGTTTCTGGTGACCGGCGGCCGGCGACCGGTCTGACCGGTCGAATCGCGTGCGCGAGTCATTGACCTGCGGCGTAGTGCCACCATGGTCGCCAACTACTTCGTGCCATTAGAGCATTTTGATCACCGGTACGTTCCCGACCAGCCATCACTGTAGCATGCGTCTGTGGAGGATTTGCGATGGTCAATTATGTACTCCGGATTAGACCGGTCAAAAATGCTGACGCTCCAGGAGTTATTCTGCATAATGGCTTCGCGACAGCGGAACCCGGGTTCCATCCTTATCATTGGTGCATACACCCTTCATTCTCTTCATGAGTTGAGATCTCCATACCGCACACTTGTCCTCTCTCCAGGGAGCTGGTCCATCTCCAGCAGGCACTCGAACCCGCTGCTGCTTGCCGTGGCCACGCACACTTCCGTGAGAGAAGATCGGCAACATTTTTGCAAGTGAATTAGCCTTTTTCACGACGCCCGGTCTCGAATATGCTAACGGAAAGAAGCCATGCGGTCTGCGTCTCTAGATAACGATGGTGGGGACAAGCGCGCAGGAAGCATCGGGGGTCTTGTGGGGAAGCACAGCCGATCTAGCAGGGTCTCCCTGCGTGCAGAACTTCGACGAGCCTCTGGCTCTCCGAGTGCCAGCGCTCAGAGCGCTCAGCCCGAGTCGCGCCATGTGGCCGAGTGGGTCATGCACAACTCCAGGTTTACACCTCCATTCTGACTATCTTTCCCTCACGCCATTGTGCTCGCCATAGCCCCAGCATATCCTGGCCGCGTGCTATCCACCCAAGATCAGCTTTTGTCGCGTGGTCTCTCTTGTCCAAACCCTTCGCAAGACGTCAGTTCGACTGCCGACCGCCTGCGGGCTGTTCCGGTCTCCCTATGCTACCTCGGGTACCGCAGTCGCAGCATGCGGTCTTTATCTGGGGCTCGATGCAAATACACAGTGAGGCTGCTGCTACGCGCGTATAAAATGCGGCTCGAGGTTCCAAGACCGCAGCAAGTGCCCCCCTAGCTCTTCCTACACCAGACATGGTCAAGACACTCGCCGTTCTCTCTTCGCTCATCACCCTCGCTCTCGCAGCGCAGGTCAAGCGCGACATGCGCTTGCATGAGCGTCGTGACAATGTGCCGAAAGGTTTCACCAGCAAGGGCCCCGCGCCGGCTGACACCACGCTGAGCCTGCGCATCGCCCTCGCTCAGATCGACATCGAGGGTCTGCAGGACAGGGTCTTGGAAATCAGCAGCCCCAGCAGCGCCGAGTATGGTCAATGGCTGTCCAAGGACGATGTATGCTATAATAGCCACTGAGTTGCCATACTCTCACTAACTGGTCGTTGTCAGGTTGGCTCCTACGTTGCTCCCAAACCGGAGTCCGCTTCGGCGGTCAAGCAGTGGCTTTCCGACAATGGCCTCGAGGCCACCGTCCTTTCGCCCTTCGGTGACTGGCTCGGAGTCAAGACGAACGTCTCCCACGCCAACGATCTGTTCGACGCGGACTTCACGACCTTCGTCCATGACGCTACGGGCGAAACCACGGTCCGCACTCTGGCCTACTCCATCCCGGTTGCGCTTCAGGGCCACCTTGAGCTCGTGCACCCCACCACCACGTATGCCACAAATCTCCTTAGAATGCCACGATGGGTTGACATGTCCACAGGTTCCCGAAGTCTGGACGCGGCCCGAAGCCAATTATAAGCTCTCCCGCGAAAGCGGTTCCTGTCATTAATGGGAACTTATCTGCGAATGCTGCGCCCTCATCTTGCAACAACAGGGTGACGCCCAGCTGCCTGCAGCAGCTCTACGGCATCCCGACCACCAAGGCCACCCAGTCCTCCAACAAGCTCGCCGTCTCTGGTTTCATCGAGAATTTCGCTAACCAGGCTGACCTCAAGGTACGTACGATAACAGTCGTCAGGAGATTTGCCTCGAGGCTGAGCCATCATCTATTGCAGGATTTCCTCGAAACCTTCCGCACCGACCTTCCCTCTACCAATACCTTCACCCTCCAAACCATTGATGGTGGGTCTAACCCCCAGAACCCGAGACAGGCCTCTCTTGAAGCGGTACGTTGTTGCTACGCTACTTTGTAAGTGTGATCTGACTGGTTTCCAAGAACCTCGATGTTCAATATACCATCGGAATCGCGTCGAATGTACCCACCTTCTTCATCTCTGTTGGCGAGGACTTCCAGGATGGCGACCTCGAAGGATTCCTTGACATCGTCAACTTCCTGAGCGGCGAAAACGCGCCCCCGCAAGTCCTCACAACTAGCTACGGCCAAGATGAGAGCACAATTTCGCGTTCCTTGGCTAAGTACGTGCCTTACTTCCTTCCTGCAATGCCTTGCTGAATGTGCCATATAGCACCTTGTGCAATGCCTACATGTCCCTTGGTGCCCGTGGCGTTAGCATTCTCTTCGCCTCTGGTGATGGTGGTGTCTCTGGCTCTCAGGACCAAAGTTGCACGACCTTCGTTCCCACCTTCCCCTCCGGTTGCCCCTTGTGCGTCGTTTCGCTTTCTAGCCACCGTAGCCATACATCTTGACGCTCCTCGGTTGGGTAGCCTGACCTCCGTTGGCGCTACCCAAAACGTGAACCCGGAGACTGCCGCAGACTTTTCTTCCGGTGGCTTCTCGAACTATTTCGCCACCCCGTCGTACCAGGTCTCCGCCAAGTCTGCTTACCTTTCCAAACTTGGCCGCACCAACTCGGGCAAATTCAACACGACCGGCCGTGGGTTCCCTGATATCGCCGCCGCCGGCAACGCCGTCGAGATCATCCTTGAGGGATCGGAGGAGCCAGTCCAGGGGACCAGCTGCGCGAGCCCCATCTTTGCCAGCGTCATTTCACTGCTGAACGACCGCCTCATCGCTGCCGGCAAACCCGTGCTCGGCTTCCTGAACCCATTCCTGTACTCCACCGGCGCCAGTGCGCTGAACGACATCACCTCAGGCAGCAACCCCGGATGTAATACGAATGGTTTCCCCGCGACTGCTGGCTGGGACCCGGTACGTGTCTTCTTTCGATCTAGTCTTCGTCCTGCTGACCCAGGCGGCGCTCGATAGGTCACCGGCCTTGGTTCCCCCAACTGGACAAAGCTACTCGCCGCGGTCGGATTGTAATTCATAGCCAAAAGGGTCAGGTTACTACCGACGCCATTGATTCTCATTTTGTCGTGTACATCTTGTCTGTACATCTCTTGTGTACAATTGGTCTCAGGAAGAAATTGTGTTGCAATATTAGGGTTCGTTTTCATTGTGCACAACATGCGCGACGGTTCCGGGTTTGAGTCAGCACTGCATCTGCGGTCCTTGAACGGACCCCTCGCGGAGTCCTTCAAGTGCCTTCGCGCGAGCACCCTGAACGCCTCCCGATGTAACCCAAGTCTAATCAGATTCAACCTCGATGGTTCTTTTTGTACCTTCCGCCTTCACAAAGATCGTTGTCGGTCTGTCGGGTGTCCTGAGGCTCTCGGGGACATCCAAAGGTGGGGATGATCTGCGTAAATCTATCCAGGACCAAACTACGTACCACGGTAGTAGTGGATCCAGCTCTCAAATGGCGAGCTAACCTTCTGAATGAGTTCTGAGAAGAGCCAGCCACTCGTGGAACGGATCCCTTCAACGTGGTATCGGATACGTATGCAACCCCTTGGACCTCGCGGTTCGGCCGTATCGAAGATGCATTCTCATTAACGTAATGACTACTGATGTAATAGACCGTAGAAAATCGGCATATGGCGCGGAGGGCACCACCACAGTACGCATATGGCCGGATACATCCAACGTGAAGGTGGAAATATGTCCCCAGCTAACGCCCATCCCTATTACTAGCTACGCATAGCTCTGAGAGAAGTATGTCAGCCACCACGAGGCGTTATCGAAGTCCTGCTCACCTTCCCTGCGACCTTATCGACGAACTCAAGAATGGCTTTGATCGTTTGATCCGGGTACTCTTCGTGCAATGCATGGCTACCACCCTCAATCTTGCACACTGACAAGTTCGTGCACCGGGGCCGCATGAAGTTGTACACGTTCTCTCCGATGACCTGTTGATCTGCCGTCCCGAACAGCAGGAACACCGGGAAGCCAGCTTTCCCCGCCTCCCAGATGCTGGATTCGTCCTGCTTGCGGGTACAGAGGAAGCCCCATATCTCTGCGGCGGTGGAATGCCCAGCGTACATGCGGTTCACCGAATAAGGCGCATCCGCAGGGCGGTTAAACAACGTTTCCACAAAGCGATTCGTGGCGGCACGGCAGGTGATAGTCTCTAGGGAAGACATTCCCTCTATCGCGGACATCACCGTCTTACTCCCAAAGACCTCAAGTATTGGACCCGCGTAGGGAATAGCGCTGATGAAGAGGAATCCAGAGATAGTGTTGGGCGGGAGGTGCGCGATGATGTCCGCAGAAAGGGTGCCTAATCGATGTCAGTTAGAGAGCACGGCCTACAGGATCCACGCACCCCCGTAGCTCCTATGTCCTACGGTAAGCACCTCTGGCGAATAACTATGTTATCGGAACTCACCATCCAGCAACAACGGGCTTCTGGAGCTTGAATGCATCAACGACAGCTTGAAAGTCCTCAGCAAATCGCTCGGAAGAGTAAGCCGCTTCGTCCAATGGCCTATCGCTCCGCCCTTGGCCACGCAAGTCATATCGAACCTGCGGTCCATCATTAGACAATAAATTGTGCGCGCAGGACGACTTTACAATGTATAGGCCCTTAAGGCGGTCGTCCGCACAGAATCTGTCAAACACGGCACCACTAAGACCTATTCCATGGACCAGGACGAGATGCGCGTTGGCAGGATTTCCCGTTGCTTCGGCAAAGATGCGAGTCCCGTCTACAGAGCGCAAGATGTTATTTTGAGAGGACATTTGGTGTCGGCAGCGTGGTCGCTCTCCTGCGAGGCAATTTATAGGATCCATGGCAAGCGCCCATACTCGGCAAGGGGCTGTTTCAGATCCGACAGGGGATAGAATGAGGTAGGATGAAGTCGAAGAGGTATCGATTCGGAAGAAGCGCGATGATACGATCGTACTTAGTTCAACTTAAAAGTGGGCAGTGCCTCGCGCCAGCCAGTCTGACTGCTTTGCGCCGATTACGAAATGATGGAGTTTGGGGTTTGCGGACTGGGCGCTGACAGCAGTATCGGGATCAAGCCTCGGCGCGCCTCGTTACAAGAAGCTTGGCGCGTCGGAGGCAATCCACAGGGGTTAATACCTATATACCAGTGGAAGAGCCGCCAAAGTCAGCGCCAGAATACATGACAAACACTGCAAGGAGGTCGCGTGGTTACCCACCTGGAACACTGGGGCTTTATTATGGTAGTGGGCCGTGGCTCGGTGTAACGAGGAAGCTCATGCCGCTGAAAGACTTGAAGCGTTTGAGACGCCTGAACCATTCTGAAAGAAATATAGGTGTTCCAACCAGCATCGGCTTGGAAAAGAGGTCAAAGCTCTGTTACGTCAGCCTCTCCGCGGCGGCCATCCTGTTGCCTCGTAAGTGGTTCGGTAGATTATGGCGTCGCTCTGCGTGTTCATTCGCGATATACATTGGCTTGCTGGAGCCTGCTGCTGCAATCGACTTCTGTCCTGCTGCTGATAGCCCTGGCATCAAAAAAAGCCTTGCGTCCTCAGATGGCATGAGTTTCACTCACTTAATGCTCATATAAACCAATGCACCCTCGACAGCCAACACCATTGGCATGATACTTCGACCTTCCCGGGGATCTGGCTTACAGCGGGAGGTCTCGTACAGGCGCGACGCGTGGTCCACGCACTGTAAGCCTCACCTTCTACTTATGCCCGGAAGTGGGCACGTCACGGCACTGGCGCTGGACTGGCACACCTCGAAAGATATATCACTTGACGTTGATGTAGTAGTCAACAGCATACATCTCAGAAGAAGGCCTCGTGCATCCCCTCTGAAAAGTCCGAATCATTATGAACAAAGTATACATGACCCACTGAGTAGCAACCGTGCGGACGGTCCAAAAGGGGGTGGGTGACGAACAAGGACTGTCTACGCACGGTAAGTATGGCGAGACAGAACTGAAGGCCTTCGGGTGCAAGGTTGGTGCGGTGATGAGTCCCGCAGTCCCGTGCTGTTTGCGCACGCCGCATACCACCTCCGAGGCTAGATAATGGCCGTCCGCACCGCCCTTGGTTTCTGGACCGTGCGGGTCACAAGATAAGCTGAAGGATCGAGCTGCGGAAAGGGGGTAGGCGAAGCCGCCGGACTGCAGGATCAATCGTTGGAACGAACCTGGCAGCGCCAAAAAGGGGAGAAATCTGGTCCGTGCCTGTCCGTGCTGACACCAAGGCTGGCCGCTGGCACACTTAGTCGAAATTCAAGCTCCGATCTCGGCTTCTCTCCTAAGTAACAGCCTCTGGCAGCTTGAGTGACCTGACCTGTCCATGACCAAGTGCGCTCCTCCAGAACCCATATTCGTGATCCTTCTGCACTCCTGAACGTCGGACCCCGCCCAACCATGTAAGTCCGCCTCTATTCATAGTCATCACTTTGGAAGTACCTTGTGACTTATGACCGTATGTGTGGTCACAGTTCTGAGTCGGACTGACGCCGCCACGATATGGCACCCATGCGATGAAGCTGGCACCAGCGCCGCGATAACTCCTGGTAGGATGCATCACGTTCCAGCCTCAAGGCGCAAATTTCTGAGATAAATGCCTTGTCGCCAGAACCCTTCCCGCACCTCATCTCAGGATCATCGGGCCCCCCAACACCTACCAATCATGGGCGTTGCGACTTTCCCTTGCGCAGGCGTGATGCGAAACAGTAAGCACCCCTGCAAGTCCCATGGCCACCGTCTCACAACGGTCCTGACGACATTCACTTTCAAGAGATATCAAGGCTCGTCATCTCCAGAGGCAGCAGTGTCACGGCTCCCGGGCGAAGCGATAAAGCGTACGAATGGCGCTGATCAGGGTACTTCGGGTTCATTGTAGGTGATTCAGGCCCTGTACAACACTCCGATCCAAGCGAGGCTAACGGATTGTCGTTCTCAAAGACCCCAGGGAAGTAAGTAACAAGAGTTACCCCGGGATCCAGTTGTGCATCCCTCGACCGGGCCGAATCCGCGCATCTTGCTAGTCTGATAACACAAGTGCTAGCAACAGCCTGACAGCACGTGTTGCGTCACTGGCACTCACTGCTGAGCAATGCATGCGGTATGTAAACACTAACTCCACGGAACCATTAGGGCTATGGTGGGCCACTGGTGGAGGAAGAATGTATATGGCTACGACGTACGGACCTTTGGCAGTAGTTTGGGATCAATGGATCAACTCCTCTGTGAGGTTCGAGACCGATCGAACTTACCACGTTCGGCCAGTTCCGAGCAGTACCTCCCGCCGTTGCGGTATGCATCGTTAGACCAGCGCAAAAATCGCTAACTTTGCCCTCGTCAGTTCCCACCCTCCTAGTGATTGCTAAAGTATAAAGTCATTTCGTGCAAGAGAACAACCACGATATCGTAGAACTGAGTGGCCTACTAGGTCGAGTGCCTGGTTCAGTGCCATATCCCAAGACCTGAGTGCCGCGGCGTGCCAAGCAAAGGCACAGCGCACAGATTTCAGTACCGTGTGGCCAGCGGAGACTTCGTGCCAATGAACGGAACACTGAATGTGCTTAAATCCCCCGGCATGAGGTGTCACCCCGACATTCGACACTCGCCGACCCCTCCCCAAAGGTCCGTTCAACGAAAAATCAACATGTTGCTCATTATTACACACAGGCTATAGTTCCATGGGTTGTCCGGATTTAGCGTTCTCAGTAAACTGCAGTAAATGTGGGAGTCTTCCTGCTTGCATGCTTCTACTAGAGATCGTGTGGCTCATCACCCGATATTACGTCCAGGGAAGTCGAGCCCGGGGAACCTCCTATCCGGAAGTTCACAACATGAGAATCAGAACAGCACCCGGGCGATGCGCCCACCGGCCGTCACTTTACATGCCCCAATTATACGGCGCGAGGCCACACCTCCACAGCCCCGCGAAGCGGAAGCAACGTGGTTTTGAGAATGATCCACGCCGGTGGCCGTGGCCATGACACCTGGTGAACCCTTCGACGCCCCGTCGACGTGCTAGCCCCTGAGATCGCTCCCCATGTGCGGGACGGCCAGGTTTTATAACGTCGGGTGGGCTGCGCAGGGACGACGCCGGACTGAGTGCCGCGCCATGCTTCTGTGAGTTGGCTTCTTGCCTCGCGACCGCTGTGCCATCGAATGACGATGCCCCGTCCAGCACGTGTATATGTGCCAAATGTGCCAAACCCACCTCATTCCATGGCCCGCCTGTTTTCGGTGATGTTTATTTTCTGCACCTTGAGTATGCGTGCGCTGCGCGTGCAACGCCGCCGCAAAGTCACGTTTTCACGTTACTGATCTATTCGTCGCCACCGCCTCCTCGTTCCTCCTCCCTAGGCTCGCCACTTCCATTGTCTATCCACATCGCCTCCGTCGCCTCTGGGGCCACCATTGCCACAACCTCGTCACCCTTCTGGCAATCCCAACCAAAGCCGCCGCCTTGCACCTCTCCACCAATAGCGCCAAGTCTTTAGAAACTCAATACAAGCGCTCCAGAGCTCTTCGATACCTATCTCTCTCACTTGCTATGTTCTCCCGACTGCATGGCTTTTTCCATTTAGAATGACTTTATTTACTTCCTTTGTCTCTATCCACGGCCACTCACGACTCTCGCCTGCGAACGGCCGTCTCGGTTCTCTTGTTGATTCCCGCGTTTGTACTTGTTCGATGCCACTCGCGACTCCGCCTCTTTTCTGTCAACTCCTCGCCATGTATAAAAAAACTGCATGTTTCCGCTGCAATTGTAATCTTATCTTCCTCGTGTAACTCTCGAAAACCGCCTGCCGCTAATCGTCGACTCGTAAATCGCACCCGCGCCGATATCGTTTTCGCGTTCCCGCGCTCGCACTGTTCCGGCTTCTCGCGTCGATCCATCTCTCTCATTCTCGCTTTACTGCACTACTAATACTCCCTGTCTACCCTTCCCCGGCTACATCTTCCTCTCGGGACGGCACCCTTCAACTCACACTCAACTCTTCGGCATAATTATATCACGATGCATGGGCGGGTACTTACAAGTCGTGCGTCTGCAAGGGCTTGCAGGAAGAGGCCTGGCAGCAATCACCGTTGCCACCGAGGGTCAACCTAACGGTGGCAATGCGTCACGCGTCGTGCATCATCATGATCAACGACCGGACAGCCGCCGGTCACCGTGTCTCTTTCTCTGACCTAAGGACGCCTCTACCTCGATCCAACACCGAGATACCCAGCGCCTGGGGCCGGATGAGATGCGTTCACCCGGCATCCCAGGTGACACAGCCATTGGACTGCCGATGCTGTAGCGCCCTCGGGCTGTTCACGACCTCGTGGCATTCAACCATATTGAGCCTGGGACGAATACCACCGCCCTCTCAAGCCTCTGGCCTAGGCTGCAACGACTCGTCGACGACTCTGTCTATACGTGCCTAAGCAGCCACCCTCAATATCATTGGCCATGGGTACCGGATCTCTACCAGTCCTCGGTTCGACCAAAGGTAAGTTCGCGCGCATGCTCGCGCTCGTTGCTCTTCCTGATCCATCGGTAGGCAAGGACAATATCGTCAGGCAGGTTAGCGAGGACGAGCTCGCGCATGAACAACAACTTGAAGTTGGCAGTTTTCGACGCCGACCTGCAATCGTCTCTACGAGACCGCGGGCAGTCACGCATGGGCAGGGCTTCCCATCCGCGCCGGGAGGGAATATACTGCTCAGGATCGTGCATGCAGGGTCGCGCTGAGGGCGGGAGCCGAACAACCTTGCCAACGTGATAGCTTCCAGACACCTCGCACACCATGCGTGGTAGGGAGTTCATAACGTTGAGTGGGCTGTGCAGTGCTGGCGGGAGGTAGTGTGATGTACACTGGTGCGATGGGTGATACGGCACCGCGAAGCGGAAATGAGGATACCGGGCTATGGAACGGTGTCCTTGGATGTGCCGTGAATGTGCCAGTGTATCGCCTCCATGCATTTGTCCTTTGCACGGTGGTTGTGAATACACCATTCTACTCCAAGTCGAACTCACTGTCAACGGCGGAATCCATAGCCAACTCTGTCCCTCATCGCAATCCCCTTGGCGCGTATGTGATCCCCGCGCGCACCCCTATAGGCGCGTGGGTGTCAGCACAGATACAGTGAGCTAGCCCGTGCATCCATATGTGCCACCCAGGCTATTCATTCGTCCAAACGCGAGAGAAAGGTACCGCAATTCAGGCAAAATGGTATGGCGCGTCTTGTATGCGACGTTCAGATTGCTTGGATGGGAGCAAGTCTTCTTGATGCCAACGGTACTAGGTATTTGCACTCGGGCTCTTGCGTGCAAAAGTTTACCATACTGAGCGGAGCGCTTCGTATCACGGCAAGCTGCGACTACTTTCAATCTCCGGAAACCGCCAATTGCCTCCTGGCGCCGAGTCCAACAGAGCAGGACCGTGACAGAGTGCGTGCACTGCCCGCTTGGCCCACCAAACTGCGCCACGGTTGGCACCCCATCGACGGCACTCACTCAATGGCACTTGACAACGCTATGGTCACCCTCATGCACCCCCCCCCCCCCCGGTGCCAGATTATCAAGACATTCTGACCTCGGGCGGCGATGCCAGTACCTTTCCGTACGCATACTTATGGCCTCTCTCGACCATCCTCCTCTCCCTCCCGGCTGTGCGGCCTCAGTGACGACTCTGCCAAGACAACGACGTAATCCCTCTACTCACGCTGAGCTGCCGATATCGAGTCCGGACTATGTCCTGCCCTTCAAGCTTCAGGCCTCAGGAGTCACGGGCTGCAAATCGGCACAAAGTAGTCGGGTGGCACCGGCGCCGAATACATGACGCCTGCGCCTTAGCGCAGAGTCATTCTAGTGGCCTCTTTCCTTCTCTGACCATCGTTCCCTTCGCGCGGGGTATGCAGCTGGGTCTTCCTCTTGCTCCTACACAGTTTTGCCGACAGACTTCGAGCAAGCTACCCGTTGACCGGAGAGTGCGGGATGGCTACCTTTCAAAGGTGCGTGACCTTCCTATACCTCGCCTCTGCGTCTCCCAGAAGGCCATCACTGTCTACTTGGCCCAATCTCTTTCATTTACCGACATCGTCCTGGCAGAGACATCCGCGCCAACCCGCTGACATTGCCAAGAGAGAATGGCCCGTCGCCCGACTGCCCCACTTTGGAAGCACTCTGTAAGGCCCACGCAATGGCACTGGCACATCGTACGGTTTGTGGGTGCTTTTATGCCACTGTGGCACCTTGTAATAAGTCGAACGTCGTCACTGTGGCCGCCACATTCCCCACACAGGCCTTTATAACGCTGAGAATGAACGGCCAGATCCACCTCCGTGCTCTCAGCCTAACATTTCTGGTCGTTCATTGCTCTATCCTCGACACCCGAGCCCCAATCGACCTTTCCTCTGAAACTCTACAATCACCACATGGCGCGCGGCTCCTTACCTGCCCAAGGCTCAGCCGGCAGTGAGTAGCTGGACACTTCCAATTCGCCCTCATTGATGCTGATGAAACCTCTCTTTTCAGGTCAGAAGAAAGCACAGGATCGCTCGCTCGCCTCCCAGCAGTCGCAACAGGCACAGGCGAGCCTAGGCAGCTCACCAAATCCTCCGTCGACTACAAATAGATCTGCGCGCCAACCCGCAATAACTTCTGTCGCGTCACCCGCCACGGCGCGAGTTGGTCCGGGTGGCACGACGAGTACGGGCAACAACGCAATTTTCCACGTCGCTGGTATCTCGACGAGCGATTAGTGAGTGTCACGTAGCCTGTCGACGTACCAGAGGGTGGGTTGTGATCCCAATCCCCGCGTAAGAGGTCCCATTCTTTCACGGACCACTCTAAAGCCTTGACATAATTGAAGTTTTGCAAAACCTAAATGTCGGACTCGGGCTTGAGCTTGAGGACTGGTAGATGCTCGCACTGGTCGGCGCGTCCACTCAGATTCACTCTCGCCTCCCCTTGAACGGCAGATACATTCGCCGTACGGAGCGTTGCCACGCGGTGACCGGTGACGAACGACGCTCCGACGCGGCGGGCCCCGCAGCGCGTGCCATCAGGCCTTCAGGTGCCATCTCGTCATTGACCGTGGGCACGCTCGTACACCCGTCCGGCTCACGCAGCTGTCCGTTATCCGTTGTTATGCGCCATGTAGTCTAATAGCGCAGTCCTCTTGAATATGAAATATTGAATGGCCCCATCAGGCTGCAGGCGAAACGCGGCGAACTGACGAAACATGGCCCGAGTTGATTGCGAGGGTCATTGGAGATCGTCGACCACGTCTTCAAACTCGAATGAGGCGTGCACGCACATCATGACCATACGATGACGTCATTCGGGGCTAGAGTGCTTTGCATCCGGGTGCCGGTGAGCTGTCGCAGGTCGAGATGTCTCGTATCGCCGGTTCACCGGTCAACCACCTGCAGAGTATGGTACGACGCGAGTGTGATATGATGATATTACAAGGATCATTATTAGTTCGAGCAAGCCAGAGGAAATAACCCCTAGTACAAAGTGAAACATAATAGCGCCCAACAGCAGACGTGATAAGCAATGCGTGAATGATTGACCTCAATTTTTGTATACAACAGCGACCCAAGGAGAAGCACCGAGGCACACCGATAGGTTGGGATGATTGGCAGCAAGAAGCGGTGCAAGTTGTGATCTAGGATGCAGGAGATGTGCGTAGTAGAGTAACTAGGTGGAATACAAGAGATGGTGACATTGGATGATGGGGGCGTGATGGAGCTTAACGGTCGTGATGGTACAACAGGCACCTGTCCTGGTAGAGCACTCTCACGCGTAGCAGTCATCCTCCGAGATGGCGTCCTCGTCGGTGTCGCTGTCATCGTATTCGTCCGCGACGACGCAGGCGGAAAGGCTGCTGCGCTGGTAGCCGCTACGGAGGAACACGCCTCGACGCGCGCAGCGCATAGGCCGCGCACGACCGGCACGGTTGAGTAGCAGGTTTGCGACCATCTTGGCCTGGTAGTCGCGCTGCGTGCGCGGGACACGGGCCGGGGCAAGCGAGACGACAAGCGGGGGCGTGTAAGACATCTGCCTCGGCTCAGTGGTGTAGCCTGATGACACGAGGACGGCTGATCGCGGGCGCGGGGACGCAGGGGGCGCAGAGAGCGGCTTGGGGTCAGCAAACGGGTTCTCCGATGCGGGTTGTGAGGGGTGATACGAGATGGCGTTCCGACGGGAGATCGAGTTGCGTCGCGGGACGAACGGTGGGGCACTGGACGAGCTGCCGGCAAGGGGCGCTTGCGATGGGGATGAGTGTGCGGGGGTAGTGCGGGTTGCGAAGAAGGGGAGATTTGCTGCTCTACGAGAGTTCGGGGGGAGCTCCGAGTAGAGGGAGTGGATGCGGGGGAGAGCAACGGGGGCTTGGGTGGTCAGCATGGCAAGATGATATATGGAGCGTGGAGTGGAGTTGGGTGGATTGAATGATAAGTTAGTTGATGCAGTGGGGCAAGATGGTAGTGGGGACGATTAGGGAGGATAAAGCGACGGTATTGTGCGGAAAGTTGAGGAGGACGTTGAGCGATGTCGAGGCGAGGCAGAGGAGGCGGAGAGGCGGACCCTTGCCCATTCAAATATGCGTCGTGCACGGGCCCGGGAAAAGGGGCCGGATCACTCACAGATCCAGCAAGATTCCGATCGCGGCATGGCGGTGCTTCCGCTTCCCCACGTGCCATCAGTGTGCCATCCTTTACCCTTTTCAGGACAGGCGCACACCGCCTTCCCCTTTCGCCACAATAGATTATAGCAGAGCCTCGTCCGTCGCAGACGTCTGTGCCGCCCACTTGGCTGCATTCCTCTCTTCTCGTTGTTCTTGCTCGCTTGTATCAATCGCACACAACATCCCCGTCGTCACTCTACAACAGCTTTGCTCTGGCAGCTTCGCCCCATCTCTCTGCTTTCCTGCGCCTTATTCTCTGTTTTGTGCCCCAGCCGACTCGGAGCCCGACTTTGGGGCCCGAGAGGGCCCGAGGCGCATTGCTGGCACGACTTCTCTGCCCTGCTTGAGCACTGGCATCTGTGGAGCTGCCGCCTAGCCTTCTCAGGCGACGAAGGCTCCCTCACCGCCTCTGGTGACCGTACTCGTACTTGTATCAGACTTTCTTCGCCCCTATCGGCCGCGCCTTCCCTGTTTAGAGTTCGCGTTTGAGACTCCCATTTAGGCCCTATTGCATTTCTCCCTCGCCCTCTGGCTCCGTTCCAGCCTCGGCCCTTCCCTTTTTTTCCAGAGTGCCTCGACTCTTCTCCACTCTTCCTCGACCACCAGGTCGACACGTGGCCATCTTCCTTGGCACTGGAACAATCTGTGCTGTGCAGCTGCTTCTTTCCCCAGGCTTTTTATTCTCTGCCGGCATCCTCTTCCCTTATTGGCTGCCCTATCACTCTCCGCCGACTGCTGCCAGCCGTAAGTGGCGTGTAAGTAACGCCTCCGCTTTGTATTCTTTGTTTTCGTCTCTCGACTTTGCTTACCTCACTGGCATTCTCCAAGAAGGATTGGCACGTCCGGCGTCCCGCGCCGGATCGTCTCCCACCTTGCTGTCCGTGCGTTTTGCATTCCTCCCGCTCTCTCGGAGGAGGCTGCGCGGCGTATCTCTGTGGCTCTCTCCTCTGACGTGCCTTCGCGAACCCCGAGGAATGTACTGTTCTAACGGCAGTGCTGTGACCCTCGAAGTCTATTGTGCGCTTCTGATAACAGCAACTGATGTGAGCTTCTGATACCTGTATTTATGTCATTTGACATCGTCCACCTCCAGATTCAGCTCCGTGCACCGATCTCTCCGGTGCAGATGCTACCCTACCATATACAATACCTGTTTGTCCAGTCGTGGGCTATGCGTGTACTTTCGTTTCACGTGAATCAAACATAACCACAATCACGTTACTTGCCCAGCGCTTCGGCCCCGCGCTTCGCGAGCCATTAGAGATAGACGAGGTCACTCTCTGTATAATTGCGCTCCGGAGTTCTTCCCGCTACGAACCACAGAACTATTCAACCATCTGGTCAGCGAGTTCATGCGAACCACTCAGTAGTCTCGCCTTGGTCCTCGCTCTCCCGGCTTCACACGCGAGCATGGAACACGGCCTCCCGGCTCCCGCGCTCGGGGGACCCATGACGATTCTGCTCGCGTGCCCTTCCCACCAGGGCTATTCCCAGCATACGACTCGTCGCCCAAGCACTCACGTCCTGCCGCAAACACGTCTTCCGCCCCCGGGATCCACATGCGTTATCGCCCTCAGCGTCGACACTGGTGCGTCATTTGGTGAGCTTGCAGCCCTCGATTTGGCAAAGTGAGGTCGACAATCGTACCTTGACGAGGTCATGAAGGGCGCGCTTCACGCGGTCGCTCGGTCCCATGTTTTCCATTCAACGGCAGTTCGTCCTTATCTCTCTGTCTTTTCTCTCTTGAAATGTTTTCGGGACCAAACGTGCGTCGTGCCGATACTGTTGCGCAGGGAGCGTCTTTGAGACACCGCCAGAGTTCAGTAAGCCCTGGGATGTATAAAATGGCCATCTTTGCTCCCTGGCGATAGCAAGAGCAATCGCGCTCTTATATCCTCCTCGGACATCGCGACATGTTCAGCTTGCGTGTCTTTGCGCTCCTCGCGTCCCTCTCGCGCTTGCGAACCCGCATGCTCGGCGAAACATGATCGAGCACGAGCGCCGCGACTCGATTCCGGATGGCTTTGTCTCCAAGGGCCCTGCACCCGCGAGCCAGGTGCTCAACCTGCGTCTCGCGCTCGTGCAGAGCGACCCAAAGGGACTTGAAGACGCGCTCATGGCGGTCAGCACGCCAGGCAGTCCGCTCCGCGGCCAATTCCTCACCAAGGAAGAGGTATGCAGCTCTGTCCGTTTGTTCGTGTCAACGGTCGGGTCTAACGTGCTGCGACAGGCCGAGGCGTTCGTTGCGCCGTCGCAGGACAGCGTGGAGGCCGTGAATGGCTTCCTGTCTGCACACGGCATCACCGCAACCAAGGCGTCGCCCGCTGGCGACTGGCTGAGCATCGATGTCACCGTGTCGCAAGCAGACGCGCTTTCGACGGACAGTTCACGACATTCGAGCATAGCGCGACGGGCACGACTGCCGTACGCACGCTCGCGTACTCGATCCCCGCAGCTCTCAAGGGCCATCTGGACTTTGTGCATCCAACCATCATGTATGTTCCTTTCTCACGCTTTTAGTACTCGTATTCAAGAGTTCTTAACGGCTATTGCATGCAGGTTCCCCCAGCAATTGAATCGCCAGCCGCTCGTATCCATCCCAGTTCCGCGCGGTGTCACGCCGGCGGTGACGCAGCCGGGTGAGAGCCTCACGCCCGAGGCCGTGCCCGCGTCGTGCGCGTCGACAGTCACGCCCGCGTGCCTGCAGGCGCTCTACGGGATCCCGGCCGCTCGCGCATCACAATCGTCCAACGTCCTTGGTGTGTCCGGCTTCATCGATCAGTTCGCCAACCAAGCCGATCTCAAGGTGCGTGGATTTTTTTCTCTCTCGATCTTTGTTTTTCGCACGCAGTGCAGGGCTGATGCCATTTGTTGCGTTGGCAGTCGTTCCTCACCGCGCTCCGGCCCGACTTGCCGTCAACCACTACATTTTCACTGCAGACGCTCGACGGCGGGTCCAACTCGCAGACGCTGAGCCAGGCAGGCGTTGAAGCGGTACGCGGCGCGATTTGCCATTCCGCACTCTGCCTTTTTTGGTTGCGGTGCTGACGGCGTGCCACGGCGCACAGGATCTTGACACGCAGTACACCGTCGGCGTCGCGTCGGGCGTGCCCGTGACGTTCGTCTCGGTCGGCGATAACACGCGCGACGGCGTCTTTGGCTTCCTCGATATCATCAACTTCCTCCTGGGAGAGAGCAGCCCCCCGAGCGTGCTCACGACCAGCTACGGTTCCAACGAGAACGAGGTCTCGCGCTCGCTTGCCAAGTGAGCACACTTCGCTCGCCTTGCGATGACTCCACCCAGTGCTGAGCTTGCTCTAGCAACCTGTGCAATGCTTATGCGCAGCTTGGCGCCCGGGGAACCTCTATCCTGTTCTCTTCCGGGGACGGCGGCGTCTCAGGCACCCAGTCCGGGAGCTGCAGGACTTTTGTGCCCAGCTTCCCGTCGGGCTGTCCGTTGTAAGCGCGTCATATCCGCCGCGCACCGCCCGCCCGTCCACTCACACGAAAACTTCCTTCTTTTCCCCGCCACCGCAGCATGACGTCCGTCGGCGCGACGACGGGCATCGGCCCCGAGACCGCCGCGTCCTTCTCGTCCGGCGGCTTCTCGAACTACTTTGGCATCCCGTCGTACCAGTCGGCCGCCGTGTCGTCGTACTTCACGAAGCTGGGCAACACGAACAGCGGCAAGTTCAACCGCACGGGGCGCGGGTTCCCGGACGTCGCGGCGCAGGGCGAGAACGTCGAGATCGTGAACGCGGGCGACACCGGGCTCGTCGCGGGCACGAGCTGCTCGAGCCCGATCTTCGCGAGCGTCATCGCGCTGCTGAACGACGAGCTCGTTGCCGCGGGCAAACCTGTGCTCGGGTTCCTCAACCCGTTCCTGTACTCGACCGGCGCGTCCGCGCTCACGGACGTCACGACCGGGGACAACCCCGGCTGCAATACGAATGGCTTCCCGGCGACGGCGGGATGGGACCCGGTCAGTTTTCCTGTGCTCTTTTCCGTGGTGGCCGTGTCCGAATACTGACCTGGCGCTTGGTAGGTCACCGGGCTGGGCACGCCTAACTTTGCCGCGCTTAGAACTGCGGTTGGACTGTGAGAGCCTTCATCGGGGTGTTTGGGCCATACTTGCTTGGTGTTTCCTTGCTCTCCCTTGGCCATGTGGGGCGGTCAGCAGTTAGAAAGAAATTATGTACGTTCGCGGCGCGATAGATTGGTGTGCATTGTGCTACCCGTGGGGTGTTGGGTTTGGGCAGTGGCGTTCACTGTCGCTGGGGTCACCAGTGGCCGTGGTTTCGGACGCGGTCCGCTATTCGCGTCCGGCTGGCACGCTCATGGCTGTCGCGGTATCTTCGGCCGCGTTCAAACTCGACGATCGCTGGACGAGACGCCATTCGCTTTTAGTCGCACAGTTCAGTCTGTCAAACCGGAGAAGTGAACGTGGTGTCAGGAGGAAGGAATTTATGACGCGCTCGGAACATTGAGAGTCATGGAAAGTGTTGCGCTCAGGTGTACGAGTAGCTTATTGTTGCAGTAATCAACGTACACATCATGAATCCTACATTGACGCGATCGACAGAGAGGGTCAAAAGGATCTAAAGTACATATCGGAAGTCTCTGTTCTGCCTGTCCGTCAAATCCAGGAATCCCTATTTGCGGAACGATGTCAACAAATTCGGTTTCACTGAGCGGTGAGCGTGGACACACCTTCGGCACCTTCGCCTCTACGTGCTGACCATCATCCATGATCTTCACGATGTACACGTCGTCGTACGTGTCATCCGGGGTCTCCCCATCCCGGCGCTTATTCTCGCGCGCCAACAGCAGTCGGATGATGAACAAGAGCCCAATGCAGGTCGCAAAGCAGACGGCAATGATGATCCATGGGATATGAAACCTGAACAGGTGATCATGAACACCGATCACGAGGAACTGTAAGCGTCGATTCACCTACCGAGGTTTGTACTTCGTCCGCCACATGAATGGTCCAGCGGCGTTGCCAATGCAGTACGCGGAGAGTACGATGGCGTTAGTAGTGATCCGCTTCGTGTGACCCGAAGTAGTCTGCGACGCCCATGCAATACCCAACGTAATCCCGGCAATCGCAAATTCTTGTTATCCTCGTTGAGCGAATCTCCACATTTCGAAAAAAAGCGAACCCACCTGAAAGCCAGATCGAAAATAGCAGTCCAACCTTGTCGCTGAAGGGTAAGAGGTTGACCAAGAACAGCCCAAGAAGGCTAGGGATGTAAGAAGCCATTCCCACCCAAGCTCTGCTGTTCGGAATGTGTGATACGAGGAGAGTGGTGACCAGGACTACCAGGCCCTCTACCACACCGTCAACGCAGGTGAGGAGTGTGACTTGGAAGGGGTTGAAGCCGAAGGCCGATACGATGATCTGGCGCTGGTTGGTGAACGAGCTTGGGACATTGGAGAGGGCAGAGAGGAGCGCAAAGAGCCATGTCTTGGGCTCCGTCAATGCTTCAATCATTCTGTTCAGGCGCTCCTCAGATGCGAGATAAATGAGGATGGGTTCCCACGTACTGCTCCTTCTTGAAGTGCTTATTCTCAACCCCAGTCTGGTTTTCCTGCGAAACACGTCGTCAGCATGATTAGTCCAAGAAGTGATGACGAAAAAGTACCTTGACTCGTTGAAGCGCCTTCACCCTCTCGTCCGTGGACAAGAACCAAGCATTGGTAGGAGAATCCGGGAAGAAGAAGCTATGGGACTCATCAGGTGCGCCGATATAATTGAGGCTTAGCTTCCTTACTAGAAGAGCACGGAGACAATGACGGTGATCCCGCCCGTGATGACCATCAACCTGTGACGAAATTAGGAAGGGAACTTTACATAGCTGCTGTTGGCGTGAACCATACCATTGCCATGGCTCGAAGCCAGGGGTACGGATATGCAGACAGCCGTAGCTTATGAACCCGCTGACAATGAGACCTACCATAGGAGTCGGCATGACGGGAGTGATGTGAGGATGTACGTTGCATACCAACTCCATTCATACAGACTGTCGAGAAGTGAGACAAAGTCAACGTAAAGGTCAGGGAATGACTTGCACCAATATCCAACGCGCGCTGTGTACTCTCTTCTTGTGTAGAACATCGAACTGATTATCATGAATCCCGCTGTGACAGATCCTTCACATGCGCCGAGGATAAAGCGAACGACAAAGAGGCCGGCGAAGTTCTTGCAAGCAGCGTGGCAGCACAGAACCACGCCCCACACGAAGATGTTGATACTAGGGGAATTTATGTTAGACGGCGGATATTCAAGACGAACTGAAGAGTAGAATACCTAAGCCACTTTCCAACAGGAAACCTCTGCAATGCCAAACCTTGCGGAAACTGGAAGATGAGATAGCTGAGAAAGAATATCGTTCCTAGCCTGAATGACTAATTGTGAAAAGGAGAATAGTCACGCAGGAAACAGAACGCGACCAGTTATATCTGTGAGCGGGTCAACCTAAGTCGACCAAATTGTCGATATGTAACTCACTGATTCTGTTTGAGGTCGGTCGACTTCCTGGGCGAGACCTGAGCACTCTATACCTCAGAACATTGGAATAGAACGTACTGGATCCCTAAGGCTACCGAGTTGCCCAGCGTCGCCTTGTCCATGAATTGCAGTCTGTGAACACACGAATCAACCGACACGGGTGACGCGCATCGAATGCTCTCACGTGTACATCCCTGATTGCAGGCTCAGATCAATTACGCGCGCAGAGTTGACTTGGTACATACCGCACATGAGTGGGAGTATATGCTTGTCGATCTTCCTCCTGCGCGATCCAGGTGAGGCCAAAGCAATGCCATGCATATCCGTACAGACCTGATTCTCAAGGCCACCTCGGGGTCCAGTGGCGAGGAAACTCCGGCTACGAGCTGTGCAGCAGTATCGACTTGAGCGGATCCAACAGACACGACGTGGTCATTCTTCTCGTCGCCCTTCTCGCTGGGGAGGTTCATCTTTGTAGGGAGTTGGCGGGCGAAGGAGAGGAAAGCTCGCAATGATCGGAAGATAGCAGACGTGATTTTATTGCGCCATAGGATCTACAAACGCCACTGGGAGCATAGAATCATCAATATATGCGGTATGTTGTTGCGTCGGGTAAACAGAATAATGGCTGATTCACGTACGCAATATAGAGAACAGTGGTCAAATAGACTTCCTAAGAGATGAAGAGAAGGATTTGCGGGTTCTGATGCGTCCGAATGGGCTTGAAGATGTCAACGCCGTGTAAGGGGCATGGTTCGAGTACGAATTCATCGGTCTCGAATGCGCGCTGGTCTGCCAGGAGCACAAGAACCCTGTGAGTCGTTCTCTGGTCCCGAGTCCAAGTTTCAAGGCGCAACCGGAGTGCCAGTGCGACGCGCTCCGATGTGAGCCCACTTGCAGCAAGCTCGACAGTGTGCAGCAGACGGTCCCATTGTTACATAAAAGACGTTCGAGAAAGCTGATATGCCAGAGAGTTCTGCTCTGATGGACAGAGAGTGCCGGTGAACAATTGAGCCCAGTGCCTGAGAAATCCGGTAACTCGCGCGGCTTCGAATTCGCGGTGCGCGCAAGCCGTGCACGGGCCGCCGATGGTTGACTCTTCTCGGACTCCGACCGTTCCATGATTTTCACCCCGTGCACCACTCAATATCCCCCGCGCGGTTCTCGAGAGGGATTTGTCCCTGATCATGCGGAGATGCTTTCTCCATCGGCTCCTCGCACTGCTTCCAGCTAGCTTTGAGAAGCTGCGCGAGCTCGCGGCACTGACAGTGGCGGATTCGCCCCATCGGTCGACAAGTACGTACCGCGCTCCATAACATACAACTCGGACGGCGTCTCATGATGCACGGTGTGATAGCCTTAGACGACCCACTGCAGCGAGCTCGTACTGATCAAATCGCATAGGTGCCTATCTTACTTGGGACTATACAAGACAACAGCACAGTCATAGTCAGTCTTGAATGCTCCTCGAAACATCTCCGCTTTCGTCTCCGGGAGCTTAGACCACTCGCACTCTACACAAGCTTGCGGGTGCTGTACCCTTACCTGATTGGCCCGCAAATTGTCGGAGCTGTTGGGCGAGACGTTGGCTTCCAATGGTGCGCCCAGGGTTACATAGCTCCACGTCGGGTCCTCTCGAAGTGTAGCTCATGAGCTGCATGCCCACAGCCCTACAAAGTCCTGAAGCGACGCATTCATGTTGAGTGAGATCAAGAGCTAGTGCATGGCTCTTTCCAGGGCGTAAGTCTGCTCGCGTTCTGCTGCTCCCCGACGATGTGACGACAGCCCCGTAGTGCCTATCCTTTTCGCCACCTTCAGCAATATTACCGCCACAGCTGCGAAACTCCAGCTCTCGCGCAAAGTTTCCTGAATTGCGTTTTGAAACATTGCTAAGAAGCCGAACGCGTCGTCCGCAGTAAATTGGGCAGCATCCTCGATGCTGAATCCGTCATTTCCGCTATGATGCGCCTTGCGTTATTTGGGATGCGCTTTTTCGACAGTGATCGACGGTATAGATACGGCCCTGGCATACTACCTGTTTCGTGCGTTGATTTCCTTAGAGAATCTCAACACGAAAATACATCAGTCCTTCATCATTGGACGATGTTTACCCTGCAGACCCGAGCACCCTTAGTCGGACCATGTTTTCCAACAATCGGGATTGAAACAAAAAGATAGACATCGTAGACGACACAGATCAAATACACTAGAGATTGTCACAACACAGCAATCAGCACCCCATTGGCACGTCAGCTTCCTGAGCAGCATTATCCGCGCGCGACCAACGACTAATCGACTCAATCCTTTGGGCCTTGAGGATTCGACGCAGTCTCTGCATCCCCTCCAGTAACAACGTCCCAGTCGACGGGTAGCGTAGGCAGGGACTCATGCTTCTGGGGCGGACCATTCAAAAACTTGAAGCCGGATATAGAGTGAGGTAGAATCCCATGTGGAAATACTGTGAGCAGCATCTGGCGCACGGAAGGCAACCAAGGTAGCAGGGCCCTGATTCTGCGATCGTAGAGATCTACAGCAATCTTAGTGGGCAGAGTCTGCGGATGGGTAGAGAAAAGTTCGAGCGAGCACCCGGGAATACATAGATCCATGTGGTACGTACAATGAAGAACCACGTGATGGCAAGTGCGAAAAGTAGCACGGTTGTTGACCAGCTGAATGGAACGAGGACGATGAGCTTGGGGTCTTCGAGGTATGGTTTGATGAATTCTTGGGAGTGGTGGAACAATGAGCTTAGAAGCGACGCCTTCCGATCGCGTTCGGGGGTGCTGCCCTCAGTGAGCTTGCCATCAGTAGTGGGCGAGGGATCCGCAGACTAGTAATTCAATGAGTAATGGTGGCCGTGGTAGGCAGTCAGATAGTCACACAACCTGCGTCGTAACGCCGGACATTGAAACAGAACCACGATCAAGAAAGTGTGAGAATGAGTTGGGGAGATGGAGAGTCTGCTGCAATGGTGAAATGGGACGTCAGACGCTCGCGCGTTTGCAGTTGCAACGACGAACCTGATCCAAGCCCCGAGCTCATGCCACGTCGTCCACATATGCCTCTTATATCGAACAGCAGTATTTGGGCGCCACCATGATCACAGGATCAAAATACACATTAGATCGTTGTCAATCATTTTCACTGACAACCGCCCTTACCGGTCACCGGCACCTACTACGCATTCGACGTGAGACTCGACTCTCCGATGAGAGCTGCGATTCCTGCTCCACCGCGCATGGTGGTTATAAGCCCTATCATAACGTGTTTATTCTAGCGGCGAAATGTATAACATGTTTCGTGTCAGTCGTGTCGTACTGTACGACAAAATTAGAAACCTCTGCTCGGGCAAAGCGAAGACTTGTTCCCCGAGTCGGATAAACCGGGAAGCGCCCGCTCTCAGGCCCAGGCACGGAGCCCGTGATCAGCGACGTGCACGGGCGCTGAGCTTGGGCGCGGCGACCTGGTGTCCATATACGCTATCCAAGGGTGTAGAAGCCTGTGTCCCGCGGACTGAGTTCCGGAAGGGCCCTGCTTTGGGTCAGTCTCAGCAACCCGATGTAACACGGCGGGGCAACCTACCCCAATTTGTTCGTATGTAGGCAAGGCGAGATGCTCTGGGACGTCTCGATGCAGGGGAAGCTGAACGCAGTTTCGTCCACGAATACTCTCCGTTGCGAGAAACTGCTTTAGAGATGCTTGCTGACAATGCGAGTTTGCCGATCGTTTCCTTGGATAGAATCTTGTTACTGATCTTTCGTTCTGTATCAAAGGCACTGGGTTGAAATGGCGTAGGAGAGCATATTTTTCGACTCGTAGAATGAAGAGCCCCTCGGTTATATCGATGCAGCTTGCAGCACTACCAAGGACCAAGCGAACCAAGGAAGTGCTCCAACTTGACCATAGAATCTGTTTCGCTTCAGAACCAGTAAGACTGCAGCGAAGTACAGCACTTGTGACAGTGCGATGGTAATTTATTTAGCTGCCGCGAACCTCAGGGCAAGGTGCAATAGTGCGTCGTCTAAGGAGCTGTGAAAAGGGCCGGGCATGCGCCGAACAGGTCGTGAAATACCGGGAAAAGTGGAACCGGGAAGCCTGGGAGCGAAGTGGTTGTTTGAGGTCGGGATCGGCCAAGTGTATACGCTGGAAGTGGGTTACGTGCGCCTCGGACAGGCCCAGTGAGCTCGACCGTGTTGATTTCCAGTTTAAAGAACAGCAGTACATCTGTCGAAAATGTACGCAACACCGTCGAGTTGACCGGACATCGATGCTCTGAAAGTTTCTTATCATGGATTGGAATAGAAATAAATTAGAGACCCGCCTCCAAACTTCGCCCATAGACCGGTGTATACTGGAAGTATCGAGGTTTGATGCTGCCTTAAAGCAAACGGGTAAGACTGTCCTCAAAGGCCCAAGAGTCGACTGGTGCTATCAAAGCTGGGAAGACTTAACAACGGACTTAGTGGCAGGACAACAGAAAGCTTACTCGACCAAGGCCCTGAGCAGCTCCGTTCCCAACGCAGATGCGAATGAACGAGGTGTAGGTTCGACGCAAGGAGTGCGGGATGGGAGTAGGGTGAGAGCAGGATAGGCCCATGGGAGCAGGGTGGAGGCGGTGGCAGAGCGGACAGAAACGGAGGGGGCCACAGGGTCCGTCGGTGCGTTGGGGAGGAGGCGGGAGGGATTGGACACACCGGACAAAACAGACGTTCCGACGCGTCACGCATAACGCGTCGGAGTCTTCAGCCAATCACACTGCTATTTATGTGTGATGTTTATATCGCGTGGGTCACAAGCGCGTCTTGCTTCATCAAAGCAACTGGATAAGGATAGGGATCAGTTGGGCAATATCGGGCTCCACGGTTCTTTCTCTTCATCTCTCTCTTAGAGAGTCTATTTGGCCGCTGCTTTCTGTATTATGTACGTGAACCGGCCTTGATCCTATCTTCGCGACGCGGCGACAACATACCGCGTGTATTGACGACTCCGTGCTCTCAGCGGCGTTTGCTATGGTTCCTCTGGAGCAATAAAACCACGTCTGCTAGCTTCCGGTTATTGTGAGCCTTCCTTTCCTTTCTTTCAGCCTACTCCCCACGAAGATGAGCCTCTCCAGCGAGAATAGCGAAGCGAAGGATGATCACGTCGTGTCCGTCGAACCCGCTCAAGTCGACACTGCTGCCCAGCTCGTAGCCGGGGTTTCCTCACCACTGGACCCCGAGGTAGCCTTGAGAATCAGGTCTGTACGGGTATGCGTAGCATTGCTTTGGCCTCACCTGGATTGACACAGGAGGAAGATTGATACGCACATACTCCCACTCATGTGCGGTATGTACCAAGTCAACTCTGCGCGCATAATTGATTTGAGCCCGCAATCATAGGGGTGTTCATGTGAGAGCGCTCAATGCGTGCACCCGTGCTGGTTGAATCGTGTGCTCGCAGGCTGCAATTCATGGACAAGGCGACGCTGGGTAACTCGGTAGCCTTAGGGATCCAGTACGTTCTATTCCAGTATTTTGAGGTATAAAGTGCTTAGATCCGCCTAGGAAGTCGACCGACATCAATCAGAATCAGTGAGTTGCATATCGACAACTTATCTGGTCGACATGGCTGACCCTCCAGCAGATTTAATTGGTCGCGTTCCATCTCCTGTGTGGCTATTTCCCGTCTCACATCCAGTCATCCAGGCTAGGAACGATCTTCTTTCTCAGTCAACTCATCTCCCAATTTCCGCAAGGTTTGGCACTGCAGAGGTTTCCTGTTGGAAAGTGGCTTAGGTATCCCACTCCAACCGCCTCAAATACCCGCGATTCAACATAAATGCCTTTAGTTTCAACGTCTTCGTGTGGGGTGCAGTTCTGTGCTGCCACGCTGCTTGCAAGAACTTCGCCGGCCTCTTTATCGTTCGCTTTATCCTCGGCGCATGTGAAGGATCTGTCACAGCGGGATTCATGATAATCAGTTCGATGTTCTATACAAGAAGAGAGTACACAGCGCGTTTCGGATATTGGTGTAAGTTGTTCTCTGATCTCTGTGTTGGCTTTGTCTTACTTCTCGACAGTCTGCATGAACGGAGTTGGTATGCGGTGCACATCCTCACATCAATCCCGCCATGTTGACTTTTTTGGTAGGTCTCATCGTCAGCGGGTTCACAAGCTACGGCTGTTTGCATATTCATACCCCTGGCTTCGAGCCATGGCAATGGTATAGTTCACTCAAACAGTACCTATGTGACTCTTTTCAATTTCGTCACAGGTTGATGGTCATCACGGGCGGGATCACCGTCATTGTCTCCGTGCTCTTCTAGTAAGGGGACTATAGACCTTGATTATATTGGCGCACCTGACGAGTCTCACAGCTTCTTCCTCCCGGATTCTCCTACCAATGCCTGGTTCTTGTCCGCGGACGAGAGGGTGAAGGCGCTTCAACGAGTCAAGGTACTTTTCATCTCGGCATTACCTCCTGGACTTATCGCACTGACGACGTGTCTCGCAGGAAAACCAGACTGGGGTTGAGAATAAGCACTTCAAGAAGGAGCAGTACGTACGAACCCATTCTCATTGGTCTCGCGTCTGAGGAGCGCCTGAACAGAATGATTGAAGCCTTGATGGAGCCCAAGACATGGCTCTTTGCGCTCCTCTCTGCCCTCTCCAATGTCCCAAGCTCGTTCACCAACCAGCGCCAGATCATCGTGGCGGCCTTCGGCTTCAACCCCTTCAAGGTGACGCTCCTTACCTGTGTTGATGGTGTAGTAGAGACCCTAGCAATTCTAGTCACCACTCTCCTCGTATCGCACATCCCGAACAGCAGAGCTTGGGTAGGAATTGCTTCTTACATCCCTAGCCTTCTCGGGCTACTGTTGGTCAACTTCCTACCCTTCAGCGATAAGGTTGGACTACTATTCTCTATTTGGCTTGCAGGTGGGTTCGCTTTTTCGAAATGTGGAGATTCGCTTAACGAGGATAACAAGAATTTGCGATTGCTGGCATCGCGTTGGGCATCGCATGGGCATCGCAGACCACTTCGGGTCACACGAAGCGGATCACTACTAACGCCATCGTACTCTCCGCGTCTTGCATGGGCAACGCCGCTGGACCATTCATGTGGCGAGCAAAGTACAAACCTCGGTAAGCAACCCGGTGCCTGCTGTTCGGGATCGGTGCCCATGATCCCCTGTTCAGGTTTCACGTCCCATGGATCATCATTGCTGTCTGCCTTGTGACCTGCATTGGGCTCTTGTTCATCATCCGACTGCTGCTGGCGCATGATAATAAGCGCCGGGATTCGGAGGCTCCGGATGACACGTACGACGACGTATACGTCATGAAGATCACGGATGATGGTCAGCACGTAGAAGTGAAGGTACCGAAGGTGTGTCTACATTCACTGCTTGGTGAAACCGCATTGATTGACATGGGCGAACAGGGATTCCTGGATTTGACGGACAAGCAGAACAGAGAGTTCCGATACGTACTTTAGATCCTTTTGACCCTCTCCGACGGTCGCGTACATGCAGGACTCACAACATGTACGTTGATCGCTGCAACAACACGCTACTCATACACCTGAGCGCAGCGCTTTCCATGAATTACAGTTTCCTGAGCGCGTCATGAATTCTTCCCTCATGGCGCCACATAGCTCTGCCATTTGGCGTATGACAGCTCTCCCGGTGATCTTACCTTGTTCCACTTCTTGAATGATGCTACGTGTTGTGTTATGTCTTTGACCACAGTATATCAGTCTCACAGCCACGTACCTGTTGACTCGTCGAGTTTGTGGACAGTACAATGGTCGTTGTCGTTCGGACCCTTCCGTATCAACGAACAGTGTCTACTACTGGATGGTGCCAACGAAACGCGTGCGGGATCCTCCGGAGCGGAACGAGAGTCAGGCTGATCCGAGACGAGATTGACCTGACGGCGGATCCCGAGGCACGAGGGTTGACGACGCGTCTGCCTCTGGGAGACTAACAGAGACCGTCGCTGCGATGGGGAGGAGGCGGGAGGGGTTCGCACCGCGGGACAAGAGACGTTCCGACGCGTCATGCATAACGCGTCGGAGTCCTCAGCCAATCACATTGTCGTGTGGGTCACAACCGCGCTCAGCTTCATCAAAGCTCATCAAAGTGCCAGACAGTCGTCTGCGCCGCAGCGCGTGGGGAACTACTGGGCTCCGCAGTTGAGTCTTCCTCTTCGTCTCTTGGAAAGTGCTTCTGGCCGCTACTTTCTGTATCATGTACGTCCTATCTTCTGCCAGACCTGGCGACAACATGCCGCCTGTGCTGACGACTCCGTACTCCCAGTGGCGTTTGCTATGGGTTCCTCTGGAGCAATAAAACCACGTCTGCCAACTCCCGGTCATTGTAAGATTTCCTTTCCTTTCGCTCTGCCTACTCCCCACGAAGATGAGTCTCCCCAGTCTCCCCAGCGAGAAGAACGAAGCCAAGAATGATCACGTCGTGTCTGTCGAATCCGCTCAAGTCGACACTGCTGCCCAGTTCGTGGCCGGAGTTTCCTCGCCACTGGACCCCGAGGTAGCCTCGAGAATCAGGTCTGTACGAATATGCGTGGTACTGCTTTGGCCTCACTGGATCGACATAGGGGAAAGATTGACAAGCACATACTCCCACTCATGTGCGGTATGTACCAAGTCAATTCTGCACGCGTAATTGATGTGAGCCCGCAATCATAGGGGTGTTCATGTGAGAGCGCTCAATTCATGCCACCCGTGCCGGCTGAATCGTGTGTTCACAGGCTGCAATTCATGGACAAGGCGACGCTGGGTAACTCAGTGGCCTTAGGGATCCAGTACGTTCCATCTCAGTGTTTTGAGCTACAAAGTGTTCAGGTCTCGTCTAGGAAGTCCACCGACCTTACACAGAATCAGTGAGTTACATATCGAAATTCCGGTCGACTTAGGCCGACCCTCCAACAGATATAACTGGTCGCGTTCCATTTCCTATGTGACCATTCTCCATCTCACATTCAGTCATTCAGGCTGGGAACGATCTTCTTTATCGGGCACCTCATCTTCCTGTTTCCGCAAAGTTTGGCACTGCAGAAATTTCCTGTTGGAAAGTGGCTTAGGTATCACACTCTAACCGTCTCAAATACCCCGATCTAACATAAATGCATCTAGTTTTAACGTCTTCGTGTGGGGTGCAGTTCTGTGCTGCCACGCCGCTTGCAAGAACTTCGCCGGTCTCTTTGTCGTTCGCTTTATCCTCGGCGCATGTGAAGGATCTGTCACAGCGGGATTCATGATTATCAGTTCAATGTTTTACACAAGGAGAGAGTACACAGCGCGTTTCGGATATTGGTGCAAGTCATTTTCTGATCTTTATGCTAAATTTATCTCACGTCCCGACAGTCTGCATGAACGGAGTTGGTATGCGGTGCACGTCCTCACATCAATCCCGCCATGTTGACTTTTCTTGTAGGTCTCATCTTCAGCGGGTTCATAAGCTACGGTTGTTTGCATATCCGTACCCCTGGCTTCAAACCATGGCAATGGTATAGATCACGCGAATATCAGCTATGTGACTCTTCCTAATTTCGTTACAGGTTGATGGTTATCACGGGTGGTACCACTGTGATTGTCTCCGTGCTCTTCTAGTAAGGAGACTGTGAACCTTGATTATATCAGCACACCTGACTAGTGACGCAGCTTCTTCCTCCCGGATTCTCCTACGAATGCCTGGTTCTTGTCCGCGGACGAGAGGGTGAAGGCGCTTCAACGAGTCAAGGTACTTTTTCATCCTCGTCATCACCTCCTGAACTCATCGTGCTGACGACGTGTCTCGCGGGAAAACCAGACTGGGGTTGAGAATAAGCATTTCAAGAAGGAGCAGTACGTATCAGCCCATCCCTATTGGTCTCCCGTCTGAGGGATACCTGAACAGAATGATCGAAGCCTTAATGGAACCTAAGACATGGCTCTTTGCGCTCCTCTCTGTGCTTTCCAATGTCCCAAGCTCATTCACCAACCAACGCCAAATTATCATATCGGCCTTCGGCTTCAACCCCTTCAAGGTGACGCTCCTTACCTGCGTCGACGGTGTGGTAGAGAGCCTAGCAATCCTGGCCTCCACCCTCCTCGTATCACACATCCCGAACAGCAGAGCTTGGGTGGGAATGGCTTCTTACATCCCCAGCCTTCTCGGGCTACTCCTGGTCAACTTCCTTCCCTTCAATGACAACGTTGGACTGCTATTCTCTATCTGGCTCGTGGGTGGGTTCGCTTTTTCGAAATGTGAAAATTCGCTCAACGAAGATAACAAGAATTTGCGATTGCCGGGATTGCGTTGGGCTTCGCATGGGCATCGCAGACGACATCGGGTCACACGAAGCGGATCACTACTAACGCTATCGTACTCTCTGCGTCTTGCATTGGCAACGCCTCTGGGCCATTCATGTGGCGGGAAAAGTACAGCCCTCGGTAAGCAATTCGATGCCTGCTGTTCCTCAGGATCGGTGCTCATGATCACCTGATAAATCAGGTTCCACGTCCCATGGATCATCGTTGCCGTCTGCTTTGTGACATGCATTGGGCTCTTGTTCATCATCCGACTGCTGCTGGCGCATGATAATAAGCGCCGGGATTCGGAGGCTCCGGATGACACGTACGACGACGTATACATCGTGAACATTATGGATGATGGTCGGCGCGTAGAGGCGAAGGTACCGAAGGTGCGTCTACGTTCCTCGCTTGTCGAGACCGCATTGGCTGACGTTATTCGGCGAACAGGATTTCCTGGATTTGACGGACAGACAAAACAGGGACTTCCGATATGTACTTTAGATCCTTCCAACCCATTCCGTCCATATCGTAGATGCGAGGTTCGCAATTGTACGTTGATTGCTGCCACAATAAGCTACTCGTACACTCCGAGGGCGTCATGAGTATGAATTGTCATGAGTTCTTTCCTCATGGCACCACATAACTCTGCCATTTGACCTGTTCGACTAGAAGCGAATGACAGCTCTCCCGGTGATCTTCCCTTGTTCCACCTCTCGTATGATGCTACGCGTTGCGTTATGTCTTTGACGACAGCAGATCAGTCTCGCAGTCACGTACCTGTTGACTTCGTCAAGTTTGTGAACGGTACAATGCGTCCGGACCTTCTTCCGCGCTACTAGGTCAAGCGCTTCGATGGTGTCCTGCAGGTTACTTCGACCACACCTGTCACGCAGTGCCACATGGGCGATGTTGTCTGGCGCTTACCCAACAACAGTGCCGATTATGTGCAAGCTCTACCCTTTCGAGTCAGAAGCGTGCAATGGAAACAGAGATGAAAGATCAAACCTTCGCAAGGATGAGGCGCAATGGAGCGTCGAGTTTGAACGCAGCCGAAGGGATCGCGACGGCCACGAGGGTGCCAGCCGGACGTAAATAGTGGACCGCGTCGTTGTATGCTCTATCCTGTTGCTTTCTATTCAGCCATTCCGCCATGGCGAAGGCCATGTGGGACCCACGTACGACAGTGGACACGACGATGGCTGCGTGTGGCCCGAGCCCCCCGCACGCAGCCATAACATCGGTAACGATGTCAGTGCTCTCAGCAAAGTCCAGCCAACTTTCTGCGCCGAGCTCGAGGCATGTCTTCCGCTTTGACTCTCCCGAATCTGCAACAAGGAGGGTCGAGGAGCGTTGAGAGTCACGAAGCGATTCGGCGCTCACCGATCGCGAGCACTCGGAGACCTTTAGCAACGGCATACTGGATGGCTGTCAATTCCTTGAGAACGAGATTTTAGGAAGCGCAGTGATTTGGGGAAGTACCTAGATGGCCGAGACCACCGCCTGCTCCAGGGATCGCGACCCAGTCTCCAACCTTCGTGTTCGAGATCTTCAATGCCTTGTACGCAGTCAGGCCTGCGCACAAGACTGGAACAGCTTCTTCGCTCGGGACGCCGTCAGGGATGGGAACAACATGTGCCACGCTGGCAACCTGAGAAAGCCTCAGTTGGCACGCGTTTACGAAGGCCATGCTTCGCGTACCATGTATTCGCTGAAAGTTCCATTTACCATGAGTCCCGGGATCTTCTTCTTGGAGCATACTGCCAGAATAAGAATCAACCGCAGTAACTAGCCCAGGTGTTGTTTGACTCACAGGGATCAAAGCCTGTACGACAGAGTTCGCACGAGCCGCACGCATACACGATCCATTTAACGCCGACGCGAGAGCCGACGTCCACGCCCTCGACAGGCTGCGTCCCGGGAGCCAGAGCGACGACAGTGCCGATGCCCTCATGACCTGGGACGAACGGCAGAGGAGCCGTCGGAAGATCGCCCTTCGTAATGTAGACGTCCGAGTGGCACACGCCGGTCGCTTCCATACGCAGCAAACATTGCCCTTGCTCCAGAGTCTCTGGAGGGGGAACAGGATAAGAGGTAACTATCTGAAGTGGCTCTTTGAAGCTTGTCAGAAGCGCTACGCGTTGGGTAGAGGGTATGGATGAGTTGGCCATCGTTATCTCTCGAATGACTTCTATGTGGGTAGGAAGAAGAAAGGAGGCGGCGTCAGTGCACAGTGATACATATAGAGGTTTAGGGCGGCTATGTTGCGGAACGAATGATTACAAGATCAACACAAACGAAATACTACATACGTAGGGCGCGATTACAATGCCATAAAGAAGTTGCGCAGTGGCCGACATCATTGACCTTATTCTGCTGACTCTGTTAGCCAAAAGTACCGAATGTGAGAACCTGGTTGTGCTCACGTAGACCAGAGGAGCAAAGAGGTAATTGGCTGGCGAATGAACACAGGGCGGTGTGGTGCCGCAACGGGACCAGGCGTGGCCAGAAGACGTATAGTCAGAGCGCTCGATATTCTGGCAGGTGATATTGATGATCCGTGGAAACAAGGAGCTGGTAATGCAGAATCGCGCTTTGCATGACTCACCGAGACTCCCACCGGGCTCGGGCGACGGAGAGTTTGGTTAAAAATGGCCGATTCCCGGTGGTCAGTCAGAGAGGAGGAGTGTGATTACACGGCGCACGCGCATTTCCAAGACCGATCTCGGGATTGCCTGCAAAGAGTTGCAAAGTGGCTGGAGCGTACTGGAGCGCTACAATGTGTCCAAGGCACGTGTCCGTGTCAGGAGTAACGTATTTGTGCATGTTTGGCACCAATTAGCGCGTCGCGTCGAGGCGCGTCACGGTCATTTATGGATTTTTGATCCAGCCTTTGTTCCCAAGCCACAATGAGGAGAAACAACGTCCGCGGGCCTACTTCTGCCCTCACAGAATTCTTAAGGGTATGCATGCATAAAGTACCCCTTTTCAGACATCTCAACCACCGGCAGGAGTCAGGTATCAGCCATGACTTGATTCGTCGCAGAGCCTTGCAGCGGGGGCAGCCCGAGGCAGGCCCTAGTAACGCCCCCGCGGACGGCAACCCCGCTGAACCAGGAGAAGGAGAGCAAACTGCTGGACCCAGCGCGCCTGAGGACGCTGTGCGTTCTCGCTTACTACTCCTCTTACATGGGGTGCTCACTCCTAAACTCCAAGGCCGCCCCTGATTCCGACCACCTCGATAGCGACGAGGAGGCAACATCTGCGCGAAAGAACGGAAAACCTCAAAAGCCAACTTAGAAAAGCAGAAGGCAGCTGCCAAGAAGAAGGCTAAGAAGAACGACGATGACGATTACGAAGATGAGAGGAGGACATGTACACGGCTTTGTCCAAGTCCTTGTGGGCGAACAAGTCTAGTGGACCCAAGCCGCCTGTCGGGGGCTTCGAAAAGTGTGCCAAATGTTCAAAACAATTCACGGTGGTGCGCTGATCATTATCGTCCTGGTGTGTCTCACCAAAATGCGCTCAGACAAAGTACACCATGGCTGCGAATCCACCACCTGGCTATCTGTGTCACATCTGTGCCAAGGCATCTGGCGGGATCCTTTCAAGAAGCCGCTGCACCACGCAAGCGCAAGGCTCCCGCTGAGAAGCGCGGCGCCGCTAGCCACGAGGAGAGGAAGGTTCCCACACTCGTCTCCTCATGCATCAAGGTGAGCAGCCTCGAGTGTGCACGCGTCGTTTTTGCCTCACTTTTCGACCCAGATCATCTCAAGGCACATCAGCGATGTCGAAGCATTTGGAGATATCGGGTCTGTCAACCTCGACAGGATCATCCGCGCACTTTGCCGGAACAGATCTCTGTATGCGCTACATCGCATCTAGCTGTCCACTGTTATCCTAATCAAACCCCACAGGACGCCCGAGAACGCAACCCTGTTCTATGACGTCAAAAATACGAACCTCACCATATACGATGGCACAAAGCTTGAGCCACCCGCCCTCACGACGCTCTCCCAGCTAAACCCAAACCTCACTTCTCTTCGGATCGATTTTTGTGGCCACCTCAATGACCCGGTCATCGACGCTTGGTCAACGTCATTTCCTGCTCTCACGCGCCTGGAACTCCTTGGTCCTTTCCTAATCCGTGGGCCAGCCTGGATATCTTTCTTCCAATCGCACCCCAATCTCAAAGGTTTCCTACTTAACCAGAGCCCTCGCTTTGATCTCGCGTGCATGTCGGCACTGGCCAACTCCTGCCCAAACGTCACCGAACTGCGTCTCAAGGAAGTTGGCAAGCTTGATGACACGTTTCTGCAATACGTCTCTTCTTTCAAGCATCTGGAGCAGCTCGACCTGTCCTCGCCCAGTGTGTCGTGTTCCGAAGATGGCATGATCGGTGTACTCCATGCGCGCGGGGCACAGCTTACACATCTCGACCTTTCCGGCCACGATGATCTGGGTGATGATTTCCTCATGGGCGGAATACAAACCTACGCGCCTCACCTTGTCTCGCTCAAGCTGAATAACCTGTCGGCACTCACAGACGAAGGTGTCGCTGAGTTTTTCCACGAGTGGCGACCCTCGCACTCACCGAGCTCAGCATTGCCCGTGCCCCGCACGTCGGCACGCTCGCTCTCCCAGCGCTCTTAGAGTGCACATCATCCACCCTATCGGTACTGGACATCAACTCCTGGCGTGAAACTACGACTGAGGCCCTGTCGAACCTCGCGGACGCAAAGGAGCTGCGGATGCTGGACATTGGGTGGAACAGGGCTGTAGACGATTTCGTCATCAAAGCGATCTTGGATGGATGTCCGAAGTTGGAAGAGCTCAAATGTTGGGGTTGTAACCGAGTCACCGCGCAGTTCCCGCGGAAGGTGCGCCCATCTCTTTTTGATGGTGCTGAGCGCGAGGGCACTGATTACATTTCACAGAGGAACGTCAGTGTGATTGGCGTGGAGAGTCATGTACACAACAACGCCTCGTATTGAAATGTTTTACCTGCATAGAGCCTGTTTGTCTATCGGCTTTAAATTCTATTATGTATGCGAGAGAATCGTCGCCTATAACCAGCCCGGCCCGATTCCTTCCTCCTGACCTGCTGGCTTCCGGCCCGTGCTTCCTGTCCGGTCCGGCACAAACCGTCCATGTGGTTTGCACCCGTCGAGAGCCTTATGAATTTCACCGTCCTCCCATGGCACCACGGAATTCCTGCATATCTTCCCATCCACCACCATGGTTTCTCTCTCAGACTTGAAACCTAACGTTGGCGTTTATACTGACCCACAGCATAACTTGTGGCTTGATGATGCTCAACCGTCAGTGGCGAGCATCCAATCTGGAGCGGCTCTTGCAGAGGGTGAGGTAGTTGTGCAAGTCCGAAGCACAGGTATCTGTGGGTGGGTCCATCCATCCGCCCGATCCAGAAGGATCAGGCTAATGTGGAAATCTGGCTCAGCTCGGACATCCATTTCTGGCACGCAGGACGCATCGGGCCCATGATCGTCGAGGATAAGCACATACTGGGCCACGAATCCGCCGGAGAGGTACCTGGTACCCTCACCTCGCCTATGTGCTCATCTTGTGACACGGATTTGCGCTAGATTGTCGCTGTCCACTCATCAGTAACCCACCTGAAGCCAGGCGACAAGGTCGCGATCGAACCCGGCATCCCGTGCCATGCCTGCGCACCCTGTCTCACCGGCCGCTATAATGGCTGCGAGCGTGTCCTCTTCCGCTCGACGCCACCGGTGCCAGGGCTGCTGCGGCGCTACTTGACTCACCCAGCGGTGTGGTGCCACAAGCTCCCGGAGACCCTCTCCTTCGAGGATGGAGCGCTGCTCGAGCCGCTCTCCGTCGCACTTGCGGCCGTGGAGCGCGCTAACCTGCGCCTCGGCGACTCCGTGCTCATCTGCGGAGCAGGCCCGATAGGGCTCACGACACTTCTCTGCGCGCGCGCCGCCGGCGCGCATCCGCTCGTCATCACAGATCTCGACGAAGGGCGGCTTACGTTCGCCGAATCGCTCGCGCCCGGTCGCGTGCGCACGCTGCGGGTCGCACGCAGCGAGACGCAGTCTGAGCTCGCGGCGCGCGTGGTCGACGCGATGGGCGGGACGGAGCCTGACCTAGCGCTCGAGTGCACGGGCGCAGAGGCGTCGATCGGAGCCGCAATCGAGGCTGTGCGCTTCGGCGGGACGGTGTTCGTCGTCGGCGTCGGGAAGAACGAGATGCAGTTCCCGTTCATGCGGCTGTCGACGCGCGAGGTGGACCTCAGGTTCCAGTACCGGTATGCGAACACGTGGCCGAAGGCGATACGACTCGTGGAATCAGGTGTGCTGGGGGATATCAGGAAGCTGGTCACGCATCGATTCTCGATCGAGGAGGCGGTCAAGGCCTTCGAGACAAGTGCTGACCCGAAAAGCGGTGCGATAAAGGTGCAGATTACGAATCTGTAGGCATAGGCAGGGCAGTAGACGGAGCGCTGACAAGTCAACCTGGATTGTCTGTACACGAGGTATCATCCTTTGAAATCCTATACATCCGTACTTGACGGCAGAAGGGTGCACGTTGAAGTGGAGTCTTCTCGTCATGGAAAAGCGGTGCGTTGGAAGAATGAGGCTTGTAGACGACCTAGGCCCAGGTCGTATAAATTGGCCGCAAGGTGCAAGCTGGTGCAAGCAAGGTGGGCCGCTCGCGTGGCCCCGGCGGCAGGGACAGAATCCGCCGCAGTCCGCCGCCGCCCGAACGCTGTCCATTCGACTCCGCTCATGCGCTTCTTTTCCGAGGACGATTCGATGCTACCTTCAGGTTTAGTGGAGAGAAAGCTGTGTACGTGCCCTCTCGTCTTGCTCCCACAGTGCCATGGAAAACACCCTCTGGATCCTTTGCCCATCGCTGGACCCGTACATTTGCAGACTCTGATCGAACAGCAACCCTGTGCCCTACGTTCTCTGCCCTTTGAATATCTACCAGTCTGGCACCACACGAGCTTTACCGCCCATCGCTCTTCGACAGAGTAATCGTCCGCCGTCCGCACACGGTGCCAGCCTACGTGAACAGCTTGTTCCATATTCCCAAAAGCGCGATCTTCCCGTGCTTCCTTGGAGCTTGGGGCTTAGTCACTCTGATATCGCAGCACCGAACCGAACCACATACCTCAACAGCAGTCATCTCGCTCGCCGTGTCCTCCCTGTGCTCCTCCAATAGGTGCCGCATCGCGCCTGCGCATGTGCTGTACCCAACCTCACACTGTTCTACGTCCTCTGCACCACCGATCGGGCATAGCACGTATTGCGGCCCGCCGTGGGCACGCGCCCAGTGACGCTGCCAGTGCTCCGCGCGATGCGCCTTGCGCAGTCGCCGACCACAGTCGGGGCAGGTTGCTATTCCTGTTCGCAGTGCCGACAGGATGGCCTCTCCACGCTGGCGTCCATGGAGCCGGGCTTGCTCCCACTGCTCTGCAAGTTGGCTCGTGCTATAATGCTTCTGTTTTTGATACGACCCTGAGGTAGCGGTGGACTCCTCCGGGTCCGCACGTTCGGGACTACGGGCGCGCATACTGAGGCGCCTTGAGAGCCTTATGAGCATTGTTCGGTCCGGTGTTGAAGACACCATCGGGAGACGAGAGGGTTGCGAATGAGGATCCGCCTTCAGTGGCCATGCCATATTATCTTATACGCCTGTCTCGCCCGCTCCTGAGAGAGATGTACCCTAGACTAGGCACGACCCTGAGGAGACGCTGCCAAAGGTATCGTTCAAATGGCCTCCGACTGTCGACAACAGGCACCCCCGGCGGAAAACTTGCGGACAACAGTGATGCGGGTGCCCGAGGAACCTCGAGCCTTAGACGCACTCTCGATCGACGAAGTCAAGACCTGGTCCCGTTCGATGGACGTCGTTGGCAAGTGACATACTGTCATTCAACGCCGGGTTATACCAGTAGGGATAAGACAGTAAAGGTAATTGCTCTAATACCTCCGTCTATTCTCTGTGCCTGATGTTCTTCGCGGTAGCATATCGGGATCGTCGTTGGAAATCCTTTCAGGACGAGCACATGTGATTTTTTCCATTGACGTTCACCCTGCAACAGCGCCTTCTCGTGCCTGAAGGCCTGAAGGCTGAACGTGAACATCGAATGTTGGGGTGGCTCGGTTCCTTTCCGTTCGAGGCAAGCATGCAAACTAGGCTACATGTCATTCTTGCGGGAACGCCGCCTCCTCGTGCGTAGAGTACATCGAAGGAAGAAAGGAGACGATGCATATACTATCGCGATTATACCACTTGTGCCCGCTGAGTAATTGACCTACTATGTGGCTTGCTACGCAGTAAGCAAATGAAACGGGCCTCTCAATGCTCTTTCAGATGAGGCACGGTTTCGGAGTCTAGTAGGCATTCTGGTAAATGTAAGACGCATTACCTATCGCTGGCACGCAAGGGACGTCGCGGCGTATTCAAGATGCATTGGGACATATCCGGGCTGACGACCTGCCTCAGATTCACGCATACATTCATATCCGCTTTCGTTTGTGACCATATATGCGCACGGGCCAGGCCGCGGCTCATGCATGTATTACGGTGTATGAAGACAGGGTGCGTGTCTACCGCGGTGCCGGACTGCGGCGGCGACGATTAGGAAGGTTCCAGCACATATCCGGCAGCAGATGAGAGCATGAGGGGGATGTGAAGGATATGAAGGAACGACGATGGGATAGGGATAATGATACAGAGGTGCGTGCGAGCGTGTGATGCAGGATGCGGGGGCGATGTGCGGAATGGAATGGAGAGGTACGACAGATGAATGATGAACAGATGCATAGAGGCATGATGGATGAGATGCAGGACAGGACAGACGGGTCTATTTACAGCGAGCTCGGGGGTATGTGCGCACGCAGTTGCCGGTCTACCGCGTAAAAGACCTGTTGAGAGGGCTGCGCGTGCGGAGCGTGCGCGGGCTGGGGCCCGGCGGCTTAACGCTCCCACGCTCGCGCAGGCGCAATATGTGCGTCGCAACCAGTTGCGGCATGGTGTATATGCGCTTCTCTGCGGGTAGCGGTGGTGGTACGCGGGGCGAGACAAGGCCTGGCGGAGTCCTGGGTGCTGCTAAGTCAACCGACGGGGGTGGGGGTGTCGTAGGCGTAGATGGTAGACGCCGTGATGCTATTGACGCCGCGGGGCTGGCCGGCGGCGAGTCGAGCATCACGTCCATGTTGTCCGTCTCCGGCGACGGTGGCGGGGCACGGGTGCCCTCGAGGGGTATGAGCGACGGCAGAAGCTTGCTGTCCTCCTTCGTGGGGCCGGCATCAATCAGCATGGAGGCAAAGCCACCCGTGCGGAGACGCTGAGCCAGGCGCGCCACGAGCTGGTGGTCCAGACCACGCAACTCCTCTCTTACCCTCGCCAGCATCCCCCCCTCTCCCTCTCCCTCTCCCGAGTCATTGTCCACGTTCATCACATCCAAGTCCGCCTCCGTAGTGCAGCTCCGTTCACCATCCGTCTCCAGATGCAAGGCGATGATGCTGCGATGCACAGTCGCAGTGAATTGCAAGTCGGCGAGCACACGTTTGCTCTTCCTTGGCCGTTTGGCGACGGGGCGAGCGACGACCGTAGCGGAGGACGGCCTGCCAGTGGGTGGCATGAGGGCGCCACTGCGCCGGCGGCGCGTCTCGGCGGGGAGAGGGCGTTTCAACCCCGGAGGTGGATCATGGGCGGTCGTGTGCTCCTCCGCGGAGGCTGTGGGAAACGGAATGACGTTCTCTGATCTTTGCGAGGGATCCATAAGTGCCGGCGAGTGCGGTTTGCCTGTGCGCGAGGCCGTCGTGCTGGTCAGGGCAACAGTCGCTGAAGCCTTTCGCGACGGGAAGCGTGGCGGAGGGTTACCCGCGGCCTTCACAGGCGCGGTGGCGGACCGCCTCAAAGGCATCGCGTTCGTCTTGTCGCTGAATGCGCGCAAAGTGCTGGCGATTGCCTTGGAGCCGAGACCCTCGGGTACAGCAAAGAGTGTCTGAATGTCGTACATGACAGTGGGGGAGGAAGAGGGGTGGGAATAGAAGAGGAAACCCGTGAGAGTCGTGGCTAACGTCGACCAGCGTGCTTGCTAGGTCTCGATCTCGGGAGAGGCGGTGTCGGGACGGGAGCGTCGTCGACAGCGATGAAGGCGGGGAAGTGAGTCGACCGCGGTGAGCCCAACCTATATATGTAGCCAAACACAGACAAACAGTTTAACAGCGCGTCGCGTTGGGGCCACGCGCGGATCCCACAACTGACTCTTCGTCCGACTCTGCCTCGTGTCCGCAAGCCAGCTGCCTCGTGTCTCCCCTCAACACCGTTTCTGGGGCCCGCCTTTCAAGCTCTCTTTTGATGCCACTGCGTTCTAGCGGACTTTCGGACGCTGCTTGCTAGCTGCGCGGCGCGGCGCGCGCAGCTCCCCGTCACGACATGTATGGTCAAAGTTTTTACCGCGGTCTGTGCGGATCTCGGATCTGGCGATAAGCTCGTGATATAACTGTGGACTTGCTTCTAGACCACATGCTCACACCGCTCACAGCCCGCCCGTACAGCCGGATCTCAGCCAGCCTTCGTCCCGTTTGCAAACCACATCTACCAGTGGGGGCAAGGATTTCCACACGGGACCTACTCTTAGCTACGGGGAGCGCTAATCTTGTTGAGAAGGGTCACCGATACTTGTTCATGATGCTGTGAAGCCGGATGTGCATAGTGCGCTGTTCTCATCGCTTCGATCCGACTGTGCACTTACATCGGCCGCGCCTCACCTTCTCGTCCAGCAAAGTTAGACGGGTTCCATTGCATCTCCTAGCGAATACGGGAATTCAATAGAGGTTGACCACAGTGTACTGCAAGGGGGCTGGGGACCGCGGCGATGGGCTTTAACACATCCCGTTTCCCTAGCGTAGCCTCAAGCCTGGAGTGACCGAAAGATGTTCACCCGGGTGTACTGTATCTTCAATCTAGCCCGGGGGTAAATACATTCACTCATGTAGACACTGCATCCAGTACTCCTGCGGCGGCGACCGTGCGTGGGCCGCCGTTTGTGACGCAGGACCTCGCTGCCAGCTCCCGCATCCTGAACTCTTTATGCACCGTATATACTTCATTCTAGCTGACGGTCACACCGGGCACCATGTCCTGCGCTCTTAGAACGCAGGATTCGCGCAGGATCCGTATCGCTCTCGTAGCCGGCGTCCGGTGTATGCGATCGCGGGGAACAGCTGCGTATTATCTAACTCCCCTCGGGGACGAACAGAATACTGCGCCAGCCGTGATGGTACGAGAGGTGACGCGTCTGATCAAGAGTGCCGAAAGGCGACCTGAATGTAGCTCACGGGATAAGACTTCTGCCCGCCCATAAAGGCATCAGTGGCACATCGGCGGTCGTCATCAGGATCATCGAGGATGCAATACAAGCCGCTGGCCAGAGACCCGACCACGTGCACTGTCGTCCCGGAGAAACGTGGCAGGCAGACTGACAGGATTCGAATGTAAGAGTACGATGGGCAAAGGTCGTCAATTCGCGTGAACGCGTTCAATGAAACGTGTTGACTTGCGTGTTGCAACGTTGATACAACGTCGATCTGAGTTGGTCAACTGACGAACAGCAAAGTAACAACACGCGCAAATCAGCGGCTCCCGCCTCGTCGAATTTCACGCGCCACACGCGCTCTCCGTCTGCCTGCCAAGTCCAACCGGTGGGATATCAGCGCATATCATACTAGATCTACACTTCACCTTCAGTACTGAAATACGCAACTTGATATAGGTCCGCATGTACTCGAGCGCATGCTGCTGAGTGAGCCTCTGGTGACGCACGACGCGTGCCCGGATGACCCATCCTGGCCGTTTGGCTCACTGCGCGGCCAGTGGGAAGCCTCACGTCAAGGTAATCGCGCTTTTTCTCTGCGGGCCTCTGGTCACTGGAAACATGCTCTGGAGCATGCATTGGTATGCGGGGTATCTCTTCAAAACGTCTTGAAGGTATGTAAGTACATTATTCACATCGGCTCGGGGTTCACTATCGCTACTTGTTCGTGACCGAGGTATTCTACAGGAGTGTGTAATTGAACTTTGAGTTCTTCGACAGGTACGTTTGGGTGGCGCTTCTTGCAATGCTCGCTGAAGAGGTCATTGCGCGACTGCTTGTAATTGCATCGCTTGCACCCGATCGTAGGAGGACAGTGCATGGATTTGACGTGACGCGTCCTCTCCCACTCCCCAGCGAACCGTTTGCCGCAGTCTTCAACATCGCAGACGAATCTGTGGTCAGGTCCGTTGTCCTCCCGCACATGTGTCCTGCACGCGGGGCCGTTTAAACGATGGATCTTGGAAGTCGTCTGACGTGAGAGGTACCCAAGTGGATTGTAACGTAAAGGTCGCCGATCTGCGGCGTTCCTTGGACGGCAGTCCGACCCATGGAGGCTCCGCCGCGAAGAGACGAGTCCACTGGACAAGTACTCCCGGGGTGAGAACGATTCGCAGTCCTGTTCTGATGGCGGGTTGTCGTGAACAGTAGTGTTACGTGCTTGAGGGTAACGTTGGTCGGTGTATTCTGCTACCGGCGTTGATGACATAGAGCTGGGATAGTCCAGGTGGGCCTGTTGCAGCGAGAGCGAGTCGCTTTCGAGTGGCCAGGCACATGGCTCGACTCCTTGGATACCGTCCTGCCCTTCGGGAACTCCATGCGACAACCCCAGAAGAGATTCGTGGTACGGGTTGTCCCCCCAAAACCCATGATGCTTGGCTGCCATCTAGGTGATCATGTCAGGGTTCAGAGAAATAACTACCTTCAGCCGTACTATGGGGTGACTGACCTCGTACGGCAGATCGAACTGTAAGTCAGCGGCGGCATCGTGGGATGGCCACCAGTCAACTACCCCGCTTGAAAGTGGAGAATATAAGGTCTCTTGCTGGACAAGACCCATGGTGGAGGGGGCTCGAGGTGACGACGCCTTACCATCCTCAGCTTCGTCTATCCTCCTTTAAAAGGTGTCGACAGGGTATCTCTGGACCCCCAGCTTGAACCCACACTACTGGTCATGGAAGAGGTGTGGTGCTGTGCTGCAAAGATTAACTCGTACAAACTTTGCAGACTTAGGCTGTCATTGCGGGATGCACGGAACCGATGCCGGGGCTAGCGCTCGATAAGGCCTCATTGGCAGACGCACACACAGTACATGAGTCAGTGCCATACCTGCTGTGATAGGTGATCGCTGCACCGCCTCGTGTGTTATGTGTGCAGCCCAAGAGTACCGCAAGCACTATACCCGGGGAGGAAGCGCGGCGCGGCCAATCGCGTCGAGCACAACAGTGGAGGCACTGTTGGAAGGAACTTCTCATTCCACAACCGTATGCTTGGGTGTGGCCTGGCCTTTTCCGCTCGATCAGAATGTGCGTAAACCCGGGGTGCCAGGTGCCAAGGGTGTGACTTGTACTCACCCAGTGCCAGAAATCTTAACCGTCATCTACCAGAGTCAGCGATTTCAGTTGGAACCAGTTGGCACCTGACGCGGACGAAACATGGCACCATGGCACCAATAGAGCGCCCAGGGGAAGCACGGGAGCTCGGCGCTAAACTTCCGTAAACGGTGGTAGCCGGTACCTTGGCACAGCCTCCGACCGTCGGTGCTAATATCTGGGTTTTGTGACGACGTGAATGGTGCCAACATCTCCGGTGCCATCACGCAAGTGCTGCTGTAGGGGTACACTTGGGCGTGGTGCACACGTTCTCCGCACCCCGGGAGGTGATTTCAGGGATAGTACAAAGAGGGCTACGGTTATTACGGATTCGGCCTGCCGCAGCCTCACTAATGCCGAAACCTATCGCGTGGGGTACTCCGAGCCCGACACAGCACTGGCAATGAGGCCTACCGAACCGATACGAAACTGGAACGCCTCTTGACGATCGACTTGAATGCCGACAGAAGCTATCATAGTGCAAAGTATGTGTACCGCCATCCGATCGCTCCAGTCAGTCTTTGGCTTCGCAAGAGACTTATCCTACTTACGGAGCTCCCATCATGCACTGTGAGTCGGCCTGTAATCAGTAGGAACAGTGGTGCCAATCAAAGCCAATCACGATCTCGCTGCGCATAGGTCCTACACCCTGACAACCATCGAGTTTGGACCCCATGGATGGTCCTGACGTGGTCAGAGCCTCACGGGATGAAAGGCGGTGGGGCAAAGAAGTGTAATGGTGCATACATGCAACGATTGCTTGTTCTTGTTAGGCATGCGATGTCATTCTCTGCGTGCCAAATCGAAAGTATGGTCGGTTATTCAGGAATTGAGCGTAAATGATGCGGTTAGAGGGCTATCAGGATCAGCTTGGGTCGGTTTCATGAGATGAGGATAGGTGCCGATTCTGTCAGCTCACGGCGCACTGCATGTTCTATCTTTGGCCTCAGGATTCCACAGCCTCCATATCAGAGAGGGTCGCTGCGAGCAATAAGGCATCACAAGCACCGCTCGGTCTCAGAAATGGGGGATACGGAGTCCGTTGGGCACACGAGGTATGCCGGCAGCCTGTTCTGGTCCGTTACAGCAGTGGCGCGCAGATGAAATCTTGGTGCATCTATGGGAGCACCGATCCGGAGAAAGTTAAATCGTCGAGTCATATTGGCGGCACATTCTTGAGCAGGGCAGGGTGGAATGGGCGCCACCACGCCAGAAGCTAAGCGACTGTCCCGACGTAGACTGATACCCGAAGTGCACGTGGGTGGTTTCAGGTGACTGAAGAGAAAATTCAGTCAGAAATAGGGCAAGGGAGAAGACGACAGGCACCCTGTGAAGAGAATCAACCCGTTCGCTACCCCGTCGTGCGGTTTTTATCGCCTGTGGCCCAGCGCCGCAACGCCCTAGATGCCTAGCCCGCAGTCACATTGGGGCACTATGTGTCAAGAGGCCTCAAGACACCGTTTCCCCTAAGGGAAAGACGTCGGGAAACTTGCACTAGCGCGTCGAGGAAGGCGCGCGGGCATGACATCCATTAGTCAAGATGTGTGGAGCGTTTATGACTGGCGGCGATCTGGCTCGTTGATCCGGCGGAAAGGTGCAGAACGCGTGATAGAACACGAGTCGCATGTGAACGGTGTCTGGTGTATACTGGAACAATCGTGCTGATGGGCTGAAAGATCTGACATCGAAGGAGGGACAACGCACGACAGGAAAGCACGTCTCCTTCGCATATAGCAGTTGAAATTGTTTCCGCACGTCTTGTCGTGACGAGAACGTACAAGAAGTGTGATGGTGGCAATCTGACGAGTTTGGTGTGCGGCAGTGACGCATCGAGGTAATATTTGCATCGCTTCATTGGGATGGGAGGAGGTTCTTGCGCGTGCTGACGTTTTGGTACTAATGCGTGCAGAGGTTGACGGGGTGGTATGAATGGCGGGGAGATGTGGGCACCCCGATCACAGACTCGGGGGAGATCTTGGGGAAGACAGGTGGGTGCAAGTTCTGAGGAAATTATGGTGAGTCGTTGCGGCATAGAGCGAGTATCAATGATACGAACAACGGGGACTGACGACGGGGCCCAGGGTATGCAATGCCGTCCCTCTTTCTGCGATGCACGAGCGCTGGCCAGCTGTACTGAGATGATTGAACAAGAGTGACATGGCTCAGAGAACGGTCGTCAAGTACAGGTTCGTCTCTCGTTGTTTACGTAAGGGTCGGAAGACGACTTGTACTTAGGCGGGACAGGGCGGGCCGAGCTCCGACGCTGACTTCGGCCGGCTCCGGCTTCTTGTTTGGCTCCGCCAACCGTCTGGTATCTGGTATGTAGCCATGGCTCGTGCGCAGCGTTGCTCCCGCCTCATGATTCGCTGTAGTCGCTAGGCTCCAAACTTGTCTAGTCAATGACTCACATCCGTGAATGCCGCAATAATGGCGAAGGTGTTTGCAACGCAGGACCATGCTATCTCAAGTTCTCTTTCCATACTATCGACGCGGCTCGTGGGCACTGCCACTGTACGCACGCACGCCGTCATCGACCCTCGCTATTTAAAGCTTCTGTCTCCAACCTCTCTACCGAGCGAACCAATGCACCTAGAATGGAACATTCTTTGCATGGCGCTCAACGACCGCCTGTTTAGCCTTCAATCTGGGTCCGCTGGTGCATGGCACTATTGGCCAAGGCACTCTGAGTGCAGTCGTAGTCTGGCTAACTGGCTTTCTAGCAATGTCGCCCCCTACAAACACGAGGCGTGTCTCTTGGCACGACATATGATCGAGTGCCGTGCCAGGTACTTTTCGCGCGTTATATCAACCCGGCCCCGTCTGCGAGAATCCTCTATCGAATACCTCCTTTGCACCTTACAGCTACGAAGTAGACCCCTCGTGCTCTCTGTGTCATGGATCACTTTGAACATAATCCATTAGACGAGCTTTCACAGGAGGATCGCGGTAAGCCTCACAGGTCCCATCGTCTCTCTCTCTCATCGTTGTGTAGACGCACTGTCATATCTCATCCCCATACTTGAACCTTCTCTGTCGCGGGCTCGTTCTGGCTCCACTGACAATGCTCCTAGTAGCGGGCACCTCGGACATGAGCTCTCACCGGATTCGACGAACTCTTGTGCACATGTAAACCGATTGGACGACCCTCACCTGGCGTCTCCGCTAGCGCCGAACATCCTCTACGCACCTGACGCCTACACTTCTGGGCACCAGGTAATCCGAGCTACCGGCAGTAGCTGTACTATTCTCCGCGTGCAGTCTTTGACCTCATCGATAGGTGGCTACGGTAAACTCGGTCCAAACACCGCCTGGGCCACCCCTGGAGACCCCGCAGGGGCACTCTGCGTTACCCCAATCATACTGCATGGAACAGTCCGCAATGGTTCAGGATCAGGATTATTATTACGACCCTCCCGTAATACAAGCGACGGCTAGCAAGGCAGTTCTGCTACTTAGCCAGGTGAAATAAAGCAGTCTAAATACTGTCAGCTCTCACTTTCTCACCCAACGACGAGTATAGACATCCGATTTGACACCACACATGCGCAATACACCAAACAATCAACGATTAGTGAATGCACAAACTGTATCGGGCTCAGACAGTGCTTCCCCGAATAAGGAAGAGCATCCCTGTCCCCACTGCTCAGAGACTTACGAGAACAGAGGTGAACCGTATCATCACCATTCAGAAGTCCCCGCCGATTCTCCGCTGCCGTGTCCCTTCTGTCTCCCATCTTCCTCGTGGACGGGAGCGGAATCACTCATCTCTCACATTGCCACCTGCCACTGGGTAGTTTTGAGCATACCTGAGAGAACTGAACTCTTCCGTTTGAAAGGGCTTTGTCAGACTGTTGGGTTCCTCCGGTACCTACGCATGTCCATACAGGGCGGCTCGGACGTCAGCGTATCGACAGACTCTCAGCCTCTGCAACATTTCATCTGTCCTAGTTGCAGTAAGGATTGTGCCAGGACGCAGGGTTCGGACTTCCATGTTCTGCAAGAGCATGACAGACGAGGACTACAGGAATTCCGCCAGATGTCCGAGTGGAAATATGCCGATGATAGCACGAAAGACCGCAGACTCTCTGCCCTTGATGGCTACTTATACGAGCTCGAAACAGCCAAAGTCACAAGGCTGGGAGAAATGCGCACGATGCTCGCACATAATAGAGAGCATGATATGCGCGTACTAACCCAGGGCGATCACAATTTATCAAACCCGGAGGTACCCCACCCCTGCCCCCGTTCCGATTGCTCCAAGAGCTTCTCACGAAAGCAAGAGCTAAATCGTCATGTCTTTGAAGTCCATTCAGACCCATTGCCGTGTCCGTTTTGTGGCAACGGTTTCCACTGGAAACGTGTTGGCACGATCAAAGGACATCTCCTTGGCAAACATGCCGTTGCGTTGGTTAGCAGCGGAGAGATCGATGAAGTGGAGGCGTTGCGCGGCTTGCAAGGGGCGATCACATTCCTGAGGAGGTACATGCGTATCACCTACGGCGATCACGAGGTCCCGAAAGCGGAACTTCCGACTAGTATCGCATGATTGGTCCTGCACGAGAATTTGTATATATATACATGATATACACAGTTATGAATTATCTAGGTGTACCCAGGTTTATGAATCTTACTACGTGTACCATCACATCGTAGCTTGCGTTCTGGGGTGGGGAGGTTGGGGCCAAGTTGTGCGTGGATACACGTTATGCATCATGGTAGGAAAGTAACAGCGATCGCTGACGGCGTTCCTTCCCTCAGGATTCCACAGCCTCCATATCCGGGACAACATGTACCGCGGGGGGTCTACGCGGGCTTCAGATCAGTCCCGGAACCGGAGGGTATGGATGCCTCAGGGATCGAATGCCTATATCGGATGCCTGCCATCGCCAGAGGTTGACATGATGTTCGCTGAGCGGAATAGATCGGAAGGCTGCAGGACACCTTTGATCTTCGCCGTCCAGTTCCAGCCATTATGTCGACTCGTCAGTGGACAGACAGAGACACAGTGGAGTACACGGCCTTCCCGTACGGGGATCGGACCCCAGTAACTAGGTACGCACTAGCCTGCCGTTGCGGCGGTCCCAGTGCAGATCTGCGTGTGGGGACCATAGCCAAGCGTCATGGCACGGGCATCGAAGCAACGGATTTGGGCGAGCGATGAGAACGGCCGGGATTTCGTGATTGGGCATTAAAAGGGGGGCATGGGACTTACGGAGCTGCGGAACATAGACGCTTTATAGCCCTAGCTCCCTAGCTAATCATATTGCGCTTTATTGAGACATCCTGTCGACATTTTTCGATGAAATGGAGCGGATACCTGATATATCGTCAGCGGGCTTCTACTGTCACGCGCCCTCGAAGAACCAAACAATAAGCACGCTTCTTTAATGGAGGACCGCAGGGAGGTCTCGCCATGGAGTGCGGGTATGCACTCATTGTAGGGGAAAATCCCGTCAAATGAAACATGAAGAGCCCACGATCCTGCGCTCCAAGGCGGTCCCTTGGAGTCGGTGGCTATAGGTTCGTAGGACCCCTACACGAAGATCAGAGCGTGTTCGCAGAACTGAGAAGAATTGAAGGGAGACGATGTACCACCCCAAAGGAACTCCAGTGGTCAAGAATTGGTTGACTGGCGGGGGCGGCCTCCACGGATGTACTCGAGTACAGACCGGTCGCAGAACCGGGGGCGGGGAAAATTGTGTCGGGCCAGGTCGGGCCGCGCCCAAGCCGCGCCTGGCACACACGGCCTGAGCCGAGCTGAGCCGGCACCTGCCGGCACTTATGCTACCGTCGCTTGCCACCACGTCCGCCGCCACCTAGCGTTCTTCAACTCTCCCAGCTTCCCGATAGCTCTCGCAGTACATCATCAGCATATCTTGTGACCATGGGCTACCTGATGCTTTCGCGTGCGAATACCCTTAACGAGCGCTTATAGCGCCTATCGAGGAGGCAATAATCCTAGTACAAACTGAACCTGATCACACTGTATGCAAGTACAACATATCACCCACACTGAGTTGGTTAAAGGGTCAACTCCAGCTTCCTGATTGCAGCATGCACGACCTCTCTTCATACACCCCTATCTCTAGAGTATGGCTATATAGAATTTGCACTCTATACAGCGTGGAAAGGATCCCCAATTTACTCAGATCAACTACTCGTCTGACGCTGTCCTTAAGACGTTCGTCCTATCCATTGAGGATGACTTGATGGCCGTCGTCCACGGTCCGTGAGTAGCTTTATTCTTGCGTGTAAGTCTTCAACTTAAGCCAGGCGGGTGTCACGGCACGTCGGAGAATGGGTTTGAACTAGAATTTATCAGCTTCATGGTTCAACGTTCACCACTAGGGTATTTCCACCCCCTTACCGCAGAACGTTTTTGCTCACGTCAACTTAGGAAGCAACGTATCGGCCTCCCGCCGAATGTAGGCGAGAGTCAAAGGAGATCACGTAGCCGCACATTCCGGGCACATCTATTTGGGTTCTCAGTCACTAGTCGCGTAGATAACCAAATTCTGAAGATCTGATGAATGGAAGGCTTCCCAGATCCATCACATATGTCCTTCGCCCACTGCGTTCCCTGAGGTCGGGTCTGCATTAAACTAGATTTAACGGGACACCAACTTGTGCTGATGTTCCTCATAGATGGCAATACCATTCTATTCGCCCGACAATCCTCTACTCGAGTTCGAGCTCGCCAAAGTATGTTGAATCTCAGGCTGACAAGCCAGAACCTTCGAACTCTTCGGACTCTCCGCGTACTGCGGCTCCCATCTTTCCCTTTTGTGTCACCCATGACGGAAGAAGCTGGGCTCTACTTCATTGAGTTTACCTGCCTGGCCGTCAGCCGAACTCGCGCCACCTACCATTCCGATCAGCACCCGAGGATGCTGTACTTGGCTTCGAGATCTTTGCTCCATGAGCATATCTATGATGGCATCCGTAGGTACAGTCCGTCCCTATACTTGGGTAGACCCTCATGCACTAGTGGTTCGTATTAGTAGATAAAGCTTCTGCCGAATCTGCATCCGTTCCTAATGTACGGCCCTTGGTCATGAGCCTGTCCAACCATGACCTGCGCAAGCTGATCTGTTGGTGCGTGTGCGGCGCAAGAAAAGTAGCTCTTTCCGTGGTTCTATATCCACTGCTGGAGCCATCGCTCCGGCTGGGCCTCCTAGGCTCAGATGGGACGGGTGGGGCCCGCCAGCAGCGCGCTAGCGGGAACACGTCCGTCAGACAATGGCTGGTACCCGCGTCGGGTTCTTGCATCCGCAGAGGCGCTTCGAGTTCCTGGCATCGCGAGCCGAGCGTCGTTGCGGGAGGTGGCTACCCGCAGATGGTATCGCTTCGGCACCTCCGTACTTGGTTGTGGGTGAGACGGATGAGGTGCCACCTCATCTGCTTCTTGACGACAAGTAGATATTGCACTGGGTTTGGGTACGTTGAGCTAACGTGTACACCCGTCATAGAATTTGCTCGGGTGGGCGCTGTACCAGGTTGGACTTCCGTCCTATGAGGTTTGGAGAGTTCCCTGGAGTCGTTGCGGGCCCTTTCGGTATTTGAGCCACATAGTCATGTGGTGAGAGCTGACTAGATGTCATTGGCATATAAGTGAGTAGAACAATCAGCAGGAGTACTACTGAGACGCGACACTAGTATTTGCAGCTATCACGTCTCGCAGATCGACGTCAGACGCCTCATCGGACAACAGTAATCTCAACGTCTCCGCAGGGGCTTCCCAGTGCGGCTACAAGTCGGATAAGTGACAATCGTTCAACAGATGAGCAATCAGCGCCTACATAGTGATTCGCCCCGCGTACCCGTACCACCGAATGTTTCCTCACATACTGACCGGACCCCCTTGCCTCCTCCACCTCGACTCGGAAAGACCGGAAGCCCCATGGCACTGGCCAAGCCGAGCGGTCGCACCAGATGTATCGCAGCTCGACATCGCCCCACGCGCTCTCCTGAGGCCGGAACACCGTCGCGCGACGAAGCTCATCGAATACCCCGTACTTTTGACCGGCAGATGCAATCAGCGAATCTGCGCTGCCTGAAGCGCCACCCGGCGCGTATATCGTCCGCGCAAGCTCGCCAGCTGACATACGCTCGTTCGTGGGGGACGGCGCATCCAACGGATCGCGGAACGAAAGAGCCCAAGGTACCTCTCCGTGAGCGAAGTAGCCCGAGACCCAGCGCCCAAAGTGCTTCGGACGCTCCTCGGGTGTAAATGAGGGGTCGGTGAGAGGGTAGTAGGCACCCTCCGGGAAAGGATAGCCCGTGGCAACTGACGGGGGATCTGTTGGAGAGATGAAATAAGAGCCTTCGCTGTTGAATTCATGCCAGTGAAGCGCACCGAGAAGGACCACCCGACGGATATATTGAGCCAGATTAAAGTCTTCAGCCCCGAAAGAGGCGGCATGGGCGAGGAGCGCGGTCATCCAACTCGATCCGATAGAGAAGCCACCTATGATGACGCTGTTGTCTGATAGACCTCCCGACTTGATAAGCCTCCCAAGGAAATCGTATAGCTCCCTTGCGCGCTCCTTCATAAAGTGAGCAGCGCTTTTCGAACCCTCCGAAGCGTCCTGCACGGTCGGAGATAGCGCGGCGAGCTCCTCGTCGGTGAATGGATCTGATCCCGGATACCCGCGTCTATTGATGAGGACGATCCGCGAACTGACTCCTCCGTTCGCCAGCGGAAGAAGGCGACCGAAGATATCTGCTGACTGGATCAGTACATTCAATGCAATAGAATTAAAAGACAAACCTGCAGGGCGCCCATAACCGTGCAATAATACAAGCGTGGTATAATCCCCACTAGTACCTGTTGGAGGTGCGCCTGAGTCTAAGTAAGCAAAAACGCCTAATTTTTGCCATTCTTGGTCTGTCATTGCAAGTTTGACGAGTCGAATCTAGAGTCAAGATGGGGTGAGAGGTCATCAATCATTGATCACTACACGGGCCCGTACTTATTATTGAAGCCTGCGTGCTGGTCGACGGTCATTCGACCTTGTCACCTGGATGCGTGGGTGAACCGATTGGATGATGACCGTTTGTAAGGACAGAGTATGTAGGTGCTATGTCACGGTGCGACTCCACCGGCAAGCATTGCGCAGTGGGAAAGAATCTGTACCCTTCGAGTCCGTATCATTGGTCCGTGCACTGGCGCGCAGGTTGGCGGTGTGGGTTGGGTGTGGGAGTCAGACAGGTGGTCAAATGTCCCTCTGCTGACTAATTGACTCTCACCACGCTTGGCTCACGTGCACGTGATGCGTCGATGAGTCAGCTTTTCACTACTTCAGGTTGACCGTTGTGGGTTGACTTCGGATCCCATTGCTGGCCATCGATCAGCGTCGGAATCGCCGTGGATGCGAATATTGACAATGACACAAAGAAACAAAATAATCCATGAAGACATTTGGTCAACATTTGGTTTGATCTCGTTATGACAATGTCATTCCAAAGCGACTCCTAACCTACATAGCACACCCATGGCATAACAAACCTCAAGGAAAGAGCGACAGATCCGTATTTAGAAGAGGTAGGGCATATCACAATCCAACTGCAGTGAGCAGCTTCGAAAAGTCAGGAGTGCCTAATCCAGTGACCTGCGGAGGCGTCAGCAGGGCAGCTCGTGGGTGAAATGCGGGAACCAACGCACTGGATCCCAACCCGCCGTCGCCGGGAAGCCGTTCGTGTTGCACCCTGGATTATCGCCTGTCGTGATGTCGTTCAGGGCAGCTTGACCGGCTGCAGAATAGAGGAAGGGGTTGAGGAAGCCCAAGACAGGCTTGCCGGCAGCAATGAGGCGGTCGTTCAGTAGTGAGACGATGCTAGCAAAGATCGGGCTGGCACAACTCGTCCCGTCAACTGTACCAGTCTCTCCTTGCCAAACGATCTGCACGCTGACGCCAAGAGCGGCAACGTCGGGGAAGCCGCGTCCAGACGTGTTGAACTTGCCAGAGTTCGTGCGCCCGAGCTTTGCCAAGTATGCGGACTTGGCAGCAGTCTGATAGCTCGGGGTGCCGAAGTAATTGGAGAAGCCACCGGATGAAAAAGATGCAGAGGTCTCAGGATCGACGTTCTGCGTCGCGCCAACGGAAGTCATGCTATAGCAATAGGTAAGTCGGCTGGAAGGTACGGCCCGGGCTCATCAGGGACGCACAATGGACACCCAGAAGGGAATGTCGGGACGAATGTCCTGCATGACCCACTTTGCCCTCCAGATACGCCTCCGTCTCCCGAGGCAAAGAGGATGGAGGTACCGAGGGCACCGAGCTGAACATATGCGTTGCAAAGCGAGCTGGGAACAGATGAGCCCTGGAAGTCCACGGTACTCCACGTAGATAGTCGTTCTTACTTTGCTAGGGCGCGCGAGATCGTGTTCTCGTTCTGACCATAGCTGGTTGTTAAAACCTGGGGGCGTGTGTCCTCACCGATAAGGAAGTTGATAATGTCCAAGAAGCCACCAAGATCTCCATCCTGGGTGTCCTCTCCCACAGAGATGAAGAAGGTAGGCACTCCGCTAGCGACCCCGATCGTATACTGAGTATCAAGGTTCTGCGAACTACCAGTTAGGAAGCGCCATAACATTGGGTTCTGCTACGCACGGCTTCAATTCCAGCTTGACTGCTCTGCTGTGGATTTGTGCCGCCGTCGAGCGTTTGTAGGATAAATGAGGTAGAAGGTGGAATATCGGGGCGTGATTGTGTGAGGAATTGCTTTGGATATGACTATCGGCCACGAGTTCAGACAACAGATTAACACTACCTACCGTGAGATCAGCTTGATTGGCGAATTGATCGATAAATCCAGAGACACCAAGAGTATTTGAAGATTGGGTTGCAAAAGTCGCAGGGACATTATACAGCTCCTGGACGCAGGCTGGGGTGACCTCGGTATCGCAGCTGGAAGGCGCGGCGCCAATGGCGCGTTTCTTCTTACTCGGCGTAAAGCTTATGGGAAGCTTCGAGTTCCGCGGAGCCGGGAAACTGCCATCGTACCACTTTATGAGTTGTTTACGCGGTAGTATATCGGCTGTTACCCACGTGATTGTCGGATGAACCAGCTCTAGATGGCCTTTCAGCGATGCTGGGATGGAATATGCTAGAGTACGGATGGCAGTCGTCCCAGTTTCATCATGCGTGAAGTTTGTAAAATCAGCATCAAAGAGTACATTGGCCTGGGCGACGGTGGTGCTGATCCCTAACCAATCTCCGAAAGGCGAGAGCGTCGTTGAGGTGAGACCGTTGGAGGTCAACCACGATTGGATAGCGCTGATTGTTTCCGGCTTCGGAGTGACAAGTGTGCTGATCTACATGGTAGGCTTCAGTAACGCTGACAGCGCTACAATATTCTGGAGACTCCTACCTCTTCCTTGGAAAGATGCTGCCCGTACCGGGGACTATCAGGAGTGCTGACTGCCATCAGATCGTCTTGCAGTCCAGTGATATCTGTCTGGACAAGCGCAAGACGCAGCTTCAGGACCACGTCAGGGGATGTGGGTCCATGAGAGGTGAAACCGTCTGGGACATCCTCCCGACGTTCATGCGGACGTAGATCGCGTGCGACATTCGGCGATGCGAAGCCCAAAGCAATGAAGGATATAAAGAGGAGTGTCGTCCTAATCATGACCTATCAAAACAGAGCTGAGGGCTCTTGTGGTTTCCAAACGACTTGAGACCATTTATACTGGAGGCAGGAAGGACCGATAGATGTCGAGAGCAAATGCTGAATAGAAAACGTGGTTAGTAAGATGAGCCTGTAACGAGGTACAGAGTATCATGAAGTGTAGAGTACGCACAAACGTCGGCACGGAGCCAATGCGAGGAAGCTTCTCAGTGCATCATTGTCTCACGAGATACACACAAACGGGCCGGAGAGTGCGTTATGCAGAAGAGCAAGAGCATCCAGTGGTAGTAAGATGATACCTGAAGGGTATAAATATAGATGAGCTTCTGGATGCACATGCTGCCTTGCGTACCCGTGTCGATGCATCCAGAAGCGCGATCTCGCCTAAGACTGAGCACACCATTGGTGCATACACCAGATCTTATCCTTATCTTTGCGCCGCAAGAACCTTCTGGGTGTGGGTACGTTCTCACCGTTGATAGAGTGCAGAAGAAAGCACACATTGGTCTTGAATGTACGCACAGCGTTCTCGGAATGAGTTGATGAAGAGCACCCAAACCAGGCGGAGGGGAGCCCTGACCCCATCTGTGTAAGCGTGATCTCAGTATACAGAAGCTCTGGGCCAGGGGGACACGCATCCTACCATAGAGGTAACAGTGCGCTCTGACAGAAGCAGCCCAGTAGCATGTGCTCGGTTCTCAGGAGTATTGTTGGATATCGCAGAGGTGCGGTTGAACCCAGTAGACCCCTTTAAAACGAGCATAGCGACGTCGCTCACCAGATTCGCCCCCAGGAATGCCGAGTTAGTGAACCTAGTTGGAAATTTGTTTCGGAAACGAACCTGTGAAATGCGTTGGAGTCATGAGGTGAGGCGGACGGAGAAACGTCTATTAGGGCGCACAGTGAAAGGCCCAGCAGACAATCCCGAGAGTAGATGGTAGGAGCTCCGGTTCCGCGAGGTTGAATAGCGCCACCATGCCGTCTCGTTATCGTAACGGAGCTTCTGCCTAGCAGCGATGGCCACCACAAGAACCGCCATTTCGCTAGCAAAGCCGTGCTTCCATGACCCTTTCGAGGTGGCCAGTGCGAGAGACGGCTGTCCCAGACAAGCTGGCCGCACTGCAAAGCACCGTCATGCTCAACGCGGGTTGAGGGGTGCTAGGGACACAGTAATTGTCTGAGAAAGAACTTTACTTCAACGACAGAGCCATAGACTAACAATGCGGTTAACGGGAGAATCGAGGTCACGGTATCCTCACTTTCAATCGGCGCTTCTGGAGTTTGCCGAGGCACGGCAACTTTCTCAGCACGGCTGCGTAAGCCTGAGCAGCTCCAACTTAAGTGCTGATCAGACCTGTGCCGGTGGTAGCGATTGATAGCGCAGAGAACGGCTGAGAAAGGTCAAAAAACTGAAACGGCTTTAGCGGAAACGGGAGTGGGTGAGTAGGCACTCTATTCGTACCCATAGCCTTTTGGAATTGACCCACCAACCGATACGCATGGCCGTCAAGCACCAAGAACGACTCCTGTACGTAGCGGATGTGCTGGTATAGAAACGCGGCTCACATGAACTCTGGTCAGACGTTTAGATACTAAATGAGGTGCCATGGGCTGCGAATTGCGATGGCCAGCTACGGGTGTTAGCTAAGGGTGCGGCAGCGACGACCAAGGTCCGCGCCGCGGGCTCGGCCCGGTAAAGCCGTCACATCGTATGAACCATCGCTCATCGCGGAATGCTACCCTACCAACTGCGAGCAACAAATCAAGTCGATATCCCACGCTACTCGGAGCTATTCCTTAAGTCCAGACAGAACATGGATGGAGACGCGGAGAGAGTCTATCCAGACAGTACGTACGCAGAGATGTGGGTAGTTGAATCAGATGACTCCAACAGCAAATGGATGTATCCAATGAATGCGTGAGATGGATGTGACACATTCAATGTGCGACGTGGGTATAAATACAAGACCTCGCGAGGATATGTTAAAGATAAGATATTACAAGCCAACAGCAGAGAGGAATGCATCGAAGATAGGCGTCCCGAGACCGGTCACCTGAAGAAACGAATGTGTCAATGTTTGACATAGAGCAGGAGAAGACTGGGTCTTACTGGGTCCCAACCCTTCGCTGCGGGGAAACCGTTCGTGTTACAGCCGGGATTGCTACCGCTGGTTATATCTTTGAATGCAGAGGCGCCAGTCGAATATAGGAAGGGGTTGAGGAAACCGAGAGGAGATTTGCCAGCGGCGATGAGACGGTCGTTCACGAGAGCCACAACGCTGGCGAAGATGGGGCTTGCGCAGCTGGTTCCGTCAACGCCTCTCGCCTTGCCTTGGTAGATGATCTCGACATCGGTGCCCAGGGCGGAGACATCCGGATAGGCACGGCCCGAGGTGTTGAACTTGCCGGAGTTGGTGTTGCCGAGCTGCGCGAGGTAGGCCGCCTTCGCATCGGTCTGCCACGACGGGGTAGAGAAGTAGTTGGAAAAGCCACCAGCGGAGAAGTCGGCGGCGATCTCGGGATTGACATTTTGGGTCGCGCCGACAGATGTCAAGCTATGAGGACAATAAGTTCCACCGTGCAGTAAATAGCAACCCGTTGCGCTTACAAGGGGCAACCAGAAGGGAATGTAGGCACAAAGTTGGTGCAGCTTTGGCTCTGAGAGCCCGAAACACCGCCATCACCTGAAGCGAAAAGGACAGACGTGCCGCGAGCACCAAGCTGCGCATAGGCGTTGCAGAGTTTGCTGCCTCGGAGCATTAGTCGTCGTATGATATGACTTGAAAGTGGTTCAGAGCTCACCTGGCGAGGGCCGCAGAGATGGTGTTCTCATCCTGTCCGTAGCTTGTGGTGAAGACCTGAGGGGTGCTGTCCTCTGAGAGGAGGGAGTTGACAATATCGAGGAACCCTTCGAGGTCACCATCCTGGAAGTTGTCGCCGACGGAGATGAAGACGGTCGGCACGCCAGACGCAAGCCCGACCGTATATTGGACATCGAGGTCGGCTTCTTCGCCTGCCTGGCTCGAGCTCTGTGGGTTAGAGCCACCATCAAGAGTTTGAAGCGTGAACGTGTTGGTCGAAGGGAGATCCTTGCGGAAGGTCGTGAGGAAAGTCTAACACAAGGTTCGTCAGCCTAGCTCAACACCTGCATGAAACGGGTGACTTCACCTTTAAATCCGCCTGGTTCGCGTACTGACCGATGAATCCAGAGACAGCGATTTGGTTCGAAGACTCGGTAGCAAGAGTCGATGGAATCCCATACAGCTCCTGAACGCAGGTCGGAGTGATGGCGGTGTCACAAGAAGCAGGAGCGCTCGGGATGCTCGTAGAAGCAGGCGGAGAGGTGCTCGAGGAAGTGGCCGAGCCGCTGGACGATACCGAAGAGGATTGAGACGAGGACCGAGTCGAAGACTGACTCGTAGTCGTCGAATGGTGACGGTGTCGGAAATCGACGGGGTGCGACGCAACCGGAAGCTGACCGCGCTTCGGGGGTGGGAAGCTGGCGAGCCGAATGAGCCTGACTCAGCAAAACCCGATGCCAAGAAACGTACGTGATCGTTGGATGTACCAGTTCAAGGTGGCCCTTGAGTACCGCCGGGATCGAATACTGCAAGGTGCGGATCGACTTCTCGCCAGTCTCTTCGTAGGTGAACTCGCTGAACTGAGTAGCAAACAGTTCGTTCGCCTGTCCGACTGTAGTCTGGATAGCGATCCAGTCGCCGTAAGGCGATACCGTCGTCCCGTTGAGCCCGTTCTCGGATAGCCAAGCATTGACAGCAGCAACAGTCTCGGTCTTGGGCGTGACATAAGCGCCGACCTGTAGTCGACAGCGGGGTCAGACGGATCGACAGGGTCCCAGCAGCAATGACGAACCTCCTCCTTGGACAGATGATTTCCATAAACTGCAGAGCCTGGAGTGCTGACATCCAACAGCCTGTCTTGCAGCCCCTGGATGTCGTTAGGGGTGAGAGCAAGGCGGAGACGCAGAGGGGCCTCGTCTGCTGCAGGGCTGGTCAACGCGAAGCCGTGAGGGGCGCTGTCTCTGCGCTCGTGCAGACGCAGATCACGAGCGAACTGCGGCTTGGCAGAGGCGAAAGCGACCGCAGATACAAGTAGGAGGACAGCCTTGACCATGTCGACTTGCTTGGGGGGGAGTGCTTCTCAGAAAGCCTGGCGTTCTCGGGCACGACCTGTCTGGCTTTATACGGTGGAACCTCGAGCTGAGAGCATGCGCAGCAAGGCGCAACCACGACGGATCGCGTGGAAAGGCGAGCTATACACACCAGACATTAGACACAACAAGGAGATAGAGGTATCCGGCGTGGAGGGCCCCCGGTGGTCTTCACCGCGAGGGCAACACCGGCCTCGAGTATCCCGGGCGTGAACAACGAGAGGCAATGTGCTCGGTGGAGACCATTGATGTCTCCTGGGGGAACCGAGTCCGGAAGAGAGGATCGTCTGCTAACATATGGCAAAGATTCGCATTGCACAGCGCGCAGAGCGGAGGCTCCATCGCTGTGAAGCATGATCTCAGTATCCTGTGTGTTCGTTGTCGTGTGCAACGAATAACTCACCATGCAGCGCTAGATCAATGTCATAAATTTCCTCACGGTTCAGCGGCCGGGCCGCTTATTATGTAACGGATCCGCTAGTGGCATCCAGAAATAGATATCTTGGTAAAGCGGCGTGCTTTGGCGGTGGGGAAGTTTGGAACCAATTTGGAACGAACCTGCGAATTCTTATCGGGGTTATGCTCGACGACTTGGACAATCATACTTAGTTGCCTGAGATTTCGGTGGGAATACTAGTGAGTTAGGGATATGCTAACCTTTGTAGGGTGGTATAATTGGGAACCTCGGTGACTCTTGCACAAGACAGGAGCACTACGATGGATACTATCAGTGTGCTGTCATGGGGCGAGGCGTCGATCACATCCGACACCTCGTATGACTCGTCAGCGTGGATTGACACCGATAAAGATAGCCCTGCAGGCATCCGTCGTCGCGCTCGGCCGCCCGGAGATCTGAGCCAGGGCTGCCAATGAAGCTTGAGCCTTGGGGGCTCGGGCTTCCGGTATGGTCTACGGGTCCGATCCGCCGGGCATAATGAGGAGAGGAGGAACCTGGAGGAACCTGGAAAAGTTTCAATATTGCCTGTCCGATCACCCATTGCGTGAAAACGATCAGCCCGGTAAGTTCGCCGCACGGAATCACGCTCGTCGAGTGGTACTATGACGGCCGAGCCATTCTTGTATCCCACCAGCAGACTGCTGCCTCTGGAAGGATCACTATTTAACAACGCATGCACCACGGGCTTCAGGGCTTTATCTTCGTTGATTGGTCGAAGGTCCTCGGAATACCCGGAAGAACATACAGTGCCCGGCGAGGAGAAGGAACGTGGAATTCCAACGATTCCAGTAAGCACGTGTCATCCGTATGCCGAGCCCGTGCGTGGCCTCAGCTGAGTCCCGATACGAGGGTGGGCCTGGGTGAGTGCATACGCGCCCTAGCGATGCTTCGAGCGACGAGTCGTCTCGCCTGATCTCAACAGACCGTGCCGAATCGACCTTGATGTGGCGCGATAAGGCTTGGATAAGGCAACCATCTACCGACATAGCATGGTGACCAGGAGATCATCGACCACGAATCAGACTAGATGGGGAGATAGCTCGTATTTCACTGTGTGAAGTGAGCATCAGGTTGGTCATCGGCCTGGACATCGAGCTCATGACGCAGATAGAATAGTTCCCCAAGGAGTTTTTTCCGGCGTATCTGAGGGTCCGCCGGCTTAGCCTAAGGAAGGCATGTACCACGGAAGACAGACTAGGGAAGTCTTTGTTACCTAGACACAGTAGACATGGGAATGTCCCTTACCTATCAAAAGCGTTGACAACGCGAACTACGACTTGCACGCGAATGTCCAGCGAGGCACTGCTAGTGCGCCAGTCTGGTATGATGGGAACAGCCCAGCTGGGACCCAACGAGACTACGAAGGCTACAAACAGTTACCATCATCCCTAGTCAATGCCACAGCTAAGTTGGAGCTCCTGGGGAAGCGGAGGTCAGCCAGAGAGTAGTAGGAGCAGCCTGAGCACTTACTCGGATATCGAAGTACCTGATACTGAGTAGATCCCTCACGCTGAGAGCGTTCCCGTTGGACTTCTAGTCCGAGCTGCGGACTCCGGATGGGAACAGGCATCCATTGAATGAGAGAGGCGGTTTGATTGCACACTGGCACAATCACGCCATTAGCGATTCGCGAACGATATTGAATGCAAGAGGTCAGATCTTCAGATACCGCGTCTCTCACGACCAAGACTCTACTCAACACCCTCAAGAGAGCCTTCACAGAAGATAGTGTCGTGGCTTCCGGCCAGCCCTTCCTCGTATATATGATAGGGTAGATTTTACACCTCGAAAGACGTCCAATGATTCTATGCGGCATCCTCCGGAAAAGGTGGGCGCTGGGGCTGAGCGTCGGAGAACATCACCACCATCACAGAACCGCCGTGTCTAGACACCCACAGATCAGTGGCGCTGATAGCGACAATAATGAAACCGCTCACGCTGAATTCGAAGACAAGGGTCGAGACTGAACGACATGCTGGCCATCCGGCCCGTGCTTGCCTTCATAACCCGACGAACGCTGCAGAACATGGCTCGCAGAGTTGGCTCTGGGGTCCCAGATCCCCGTCTGACCCGAGAATAGCGAGAAAAACCCGTCGATATCACGGAGCAGGTCAGGGACCATAGCACGGGATGTGCCGAATCCAAGGTCTTCTTTATCCCAACGGAATTTGAGCTTTCCGAAGATAGGGTCCTGCGGCCAGCGCCTATCCTGAGGAGAATACGAGACAGACTTTTGCTCTTGAATCCAGGCGTTCACCGCCTGGACGGCGTCGTCTCCCTCCATACTTTCCCAAGTGCTGCAGGAGCCGAGCACCAAAAAGTCACCGTCGCGGATCTCGATGCTTTGGACCCTCACCCCGGACATATCAGGTATGTGTATTGGGTGCGACACGCCTTTGGCGAGCTCTTCGACGTCTACCCTGCGGAACTGTACCAGTTCGAGATGATTAACCGATCCAGGAGCGCCAACTTCCTCGCATTCGTATCGACCACCCACCCGGCGACCCAGGAATACTCGCCCAGCACCTGTATTGACAACGCGCAATACACGAGATTGTGAGTCGAAATACGCAAGTAGCGCCGTGGAAGGGCCAGCTTTTCCTGTCCAGGGCGCGCCCGTCCGGGCGTCATGATCCAGTCGACCGAGCGCTCGGCGCAGCGTATCGTCGATCTTTGGGCCGGCTGGTGGTTGAGCGCTTTTGTGAAGATCTGCGAGCGCACCGGCCACTGCGGGGACCACACTCTGCCGCATCCATGAAGTCGTTCGGTGATCCGGAAAAGGTGAGCTGGAGGCGCTGAACAGGGAAAATATTGACCAGTAACAGCCTGACGGTAAGGGGAGGACGCCGGCCGCGAAATCTGTGTTGCTATTTGTTCACATATTAGAGTCAGTAAACAGCTCCTGACATATAAGAAAAGCGCACAAAGATCGCGTAGTGAAAGGGGAGAAGTCAGGACGGCTTACCTGTCCGAATTAAGCTGCGCCGTGTCGTACCGTGAAACGCCTGTGTGATCTCCGGGAAACGTACTCTGTTCAGAAGACTCCATGGACGCAGGTGGAGTACGGACGAATCCATCCCTACTTGACGTCCAAACCTCGGTGTAGTCGCATAGTTTGTGCTTCTGAGAATCGTCTCGGGACGGAGCCGTGTCCTGCGGCGTGTCGAGGTGTAGCTGGGACCAACAGAACACCCCAGCAATCAGACCGAGTGATGATGCGAGCGATGTTCCGACTCTGACGTGAAGGCCAATCGACCCATTACGATGGACATTGCCTAGGCTATACGAACGACGGTGGATCTGAGGGTGAGACCATCGCCGCGCTGAGAGGATGAAAATTTGCAGGGGCGGCTGACGGTATCGTTGAGCCATGTGTGGCTTGTCGGGTAGACGGAAGACGTGACGGGAATGCTGAATTTGTGCTGAATGGCTTGAGGCAAGCTTGAGGCCCACGCGTGGCCGGGCCGATCATCTAACAGCATCAGATCTTATCAGATCTTATCTTAAGGTGGCACCTGCGAGGTGGCAGTAACCAAGAATGACATCATACACGCAATTGTCACGCATGTAACGCCCTCCCATTTTAATCGTAGTTACTTTATGGACACAAGCACCATCGCAGGGTGCGTGGCCCGGGCTGCCGCCTTACGTACGGGACCGTGACGTACTGCACACCGCCGCGTGCATATCGTAAGGGCTGTGCTGCAGCCTGCTGTCGGCCTGTAGCATGTCAGACGGCGTGCCATAGGGGGTGTATCATGTCTAGAATACTCGAATACATCCTATTATGAAGCAGTCTAAAAATATCATTTCGGATTGTGTGACAGAGTGACTGCCCAATGCGGGGATATAGACGCCCATCTGTCAATTTTTGGTGATGTCATTTTTTTTTTTTTGGAATCCATTAACGTGCACCTGTGGGTACAGAACCCTATGTAGCACGGATTTCTGTCTACCCCTTCCTTTCAGTGTTATTGGTGATGTCATTCTTGGTTACTGCCACCATGCAGCTGACCGCCATGCCCGCTGACCGCAGCGGTGCCGAGCAGGGTCCACTGTCCGGCCGTGCTCTCAGCCACAGCCGACAACTTCCTATCTTGCCAAGATCCCGGCAGCACCGAGAACCAGAACTTCTTGATTATCGGACACGCGACCTGCAGGCCTCCTTGTCGGTCCTTCTTCTTTGGATATGTCTCTCCTAGGCAATATTCTCAGCGCCGTCTCCCGCGCACGCACATCCGTGCACAACACCTCTTCCAAGATGAAGGAGCTCCGTTGCGAGAACAGCATCGAAACGAAGTATGTCGATCTAACCATCCACTTCATCGGGGCGAGTGGGATTCCAAAGACGGACGTCAATGGCACCTCGGATCCTTATTTCGTAGCGAAGCTCGACGATCAGATCAAATACACGTTCGTATGCTCCAATTCTCGCACCGGTCGTGGGCCTGACAGATTGGCGTGCAGATCAACCGTCAAGGTCGGCACACTGCAGCCTGTGTGGAACGAGCTGTGGCATATCAAGAACGTCCCGACAGATGCGACACTCTCTGTCCGGGTCATGGACAAGGACGACAGCATGACGGATGATACTATCGGAAAGTTCGAGACGACTGTGTTCCCTGGAGCCAAGGAGGCCGAGATTCAGGGCCCCGTTCTGAGACGTAAAGGCGGCACATTTTGGCTCAAGGTGCGCACCTTACACACCCTCATTCTGCCAGCGCATCGAACCCGTCTCCACACAGATCGAGTCGCGGCCGCCGTCTCTGCCAATCGACAAGGCCCCACCGTATACCTTTGATGGGCCCATCCGCTACTCCCGGCACTACTCGCCTACCGTCGGCCGCCTGACGCGCGTCAACGACGAGCGATTGTACTCGATCTGGAAGGTCTACATCAAGGGCGTCCCGACGTTCTTTGGCGACGTCTTCCAGCCCTGGAACCGGAACTACAAGGCTGCGCAGTCCATATTCAGCGCAGGGCCAAAGTCGCTTGCGGTGCGCTCGGGCATCCAGACCGCGCACAAGATGCTGTACGCGCGCAGCACGCGCAACGGCTTCGGGCTCCTCGACCGGCCGGAGGACGTCATGGCGCTCCTGCACGGCACCCGGGGCCGCGCGCCACAGGCCCCGCACCGCGTCAAGCCGGCCGTGTACACCTACGTGATTGTCGACGAGGACCAGTCTCTGCGCTTCTCGGAGACGGGCGCGGCGTTCTTCGTCGACTTTGCGTCGAAGCACGCACTGCATGCCAACTGCGCCGAGCGCGTGCGCTATAGCGGCGAGTTCCATCCGCGCCCAGCCGGCGGCTGGGCCGCGTTCGCAGACTCGACACCTGACACCAACACGCGTTGGGAACTCGTCATCGACAACAACTCGGGGACGTACTCGCCAAACAAGGAGCTGCTGCCTACGCTCCAGGCACTCCTCGAATATAATTTCCCTAGCTTCACGATCATCGCGCTCGACCATGGGGACCCGGCGCTGAAGGAGAGCCGGGAGGCGTGCCGTGAATACGCGCTCAACTTTCGCGGCGTCAAGCAGGAAGAGCTGCAACCACATGCCGCGGATAATGAGGAGACCCTAATAAAGCATGCTGCTGGAAATCACGAGGCTCACAGCGAGCCGACGGAGGCTGCTCGGCAGCCGAGCCTCCCGTAATTTTGACGAGCTGAAGCGTGTGGACGGATGGACTGCATGTACGATGTGTGTACGACGCAGATGAGCGTACTTATGTAGCAGAAGGATGAGTCAATATGTATGCAGCACAATGCAACAAAGAGCAGCGAACAAATCAAGATGTGATTATATCCTACGTGTGCAGGGGTATGGTGACGGTCGTAATGCTACAGGAATGCATATGGTTCGTATCGACAACTAGGACTGTCCTAAGAGTGCGACGTCAGCCATATCGACAGTGCGAGGTAAAGAGGTCCACACGCACCAAAAGCACGCCTCTCACTCCGCCATCTCGACGTCGCCGCCAACCGGGAGCTTGAGCTCGAGCTCGAGCCCGGGCATGGGCTCGAGCTCGAGCTCAGGCTCGGGCTCTAGCAGCGACAGTGGCGAGGGCGTGTAGGGTGCACCCCGCTTGCGCGGCTTGAACGGCCGCTGTGCCTCGCGTCGCTTCATGATGATGCGCGCGGTGAGCTGCGGCATACTAACGATGGCAGTCTTGCCAGGCTTGGCCGTGGCACCCGCGCGCTCCGCAGCATCGGGGTCCTCGCCGAGTTTGAGGCACAGCAGCGCCTGTAACTCACGGCCGCGCTCCTTCTCGCGCTTGCGGACGCGGCGGGCCTCCGCGCGGTACCACTCGGTGCGGAGCAGCTGCGCACGGATTGACTTCTCGTGCGACTGCACGGACTGTGCCGGCTCGCTGTCCATGCTGTCCGCATCCGCACCCGCGCTCACGCCGCCGCGCTCGTCGAAATCGGCGAGCTTGGACGGCACTGGTGGTGCAACGCTCAGCTGGCCCGCGAGAGCCTCAGCTTGCTTGGCGTGGTAGATCTCATCCTCCTTCGCTTTGCGCTCGGAGACCCACGTGCGGCGGCGCACGCTCTTGAGCTTCTCGAACTCGCTCGCGTTGACGCGGGCGACAGCCTCTGGTGAGAAGTTCAAGTTGGGCTCGATGGCAGGTGCATCGGGCGCTTCGGACTGGCTCGAGGATGCGGCTTGGATGGGTAGGAAGAGCCCAAGCCCGCTCCCGCGTGGCGGCGAGCGTACTGACGACCATTCTGGTGCCACATTATCGGCGACAATGAGAGAGTTGTCGGGTTCTGCACCGGGCAGTGTGAGCAGCGGAAGCCCAGCTAGGAGGGGAGTTTCGGGATCGGGCGGAGGCGGCTCGCCCATGGTCGCGTCTTCTGGGAGCTCTGCGAATGACCGTCGTGACGGGGAGAAAGGGGCCGGGGGTGCGCCAAGATCGTCGTCGTCGTAAAGTTCAGATAATGTACGGCGTAAAGGTGAATAAGGCGGGTCGAAATCGTCCGTAGAGGAAAGGTCGGGGAAGTCCATGTCTTCGCTCGTGGAGTCCATGTCCGTGTCGTCAGAACCAGATTCTGTCGAATATGAAGGAGATGTGCCCGCGTGGCACACTCCTGCGAGCCCTGGGACGATACTTGGGGAAACGGCACCCGGCTCTGAAGCCTTGCAATTGAGAGGCAGGGAATCGTGGAACTGTGGCATGGCAAAGCTTGTGTCAAACGCGTACCATGCTCCCACTTCGTGGCGACCAATCATCGCGTGAGATGGGCCATCCTCGGCACCAGCCAGTGGATCTTCTGAGCTGGCGGGAAGACGAGAGAAATGGCGAGAAAGCTGGGACGCCGATGCCGGTAAGGTGAGCTGGGGAAGATCACGTGGGTTTTCACTTCCCGAGAACAGATGAGTCGCGAGCGCAGAGTCGAGGGGTGCGACAAATGAGTTCTCGTTCAAGGCCTTTGCCACCCGACCGATGCCAGACAGTGCATCGGGGGTGCATGCGGCGAGGAAAAGCCCCTTGGTGGTGAAAAAAGCGCCGGGTGGAGCGACATCGCAGTGCTTCCAGGATGGGTTACACACTGAGAGCCCCGAACTCGTCAGTCCGCCAACCGGCGCCTTGAGAAAGCAGAGTGGCCCCCTTGGGGCTCCATCCCGTAGTCAATATCTCGCGGAAACCCACGCGAGGTCCCCGCCACAACCATCCCGTCGCCTTCCGCGGCCCGGAATCCTGACGCATCACATTGCGCGTAGGAAGAGACCAGGGACCGCGACAGGAGTGCTGACACCTCCGGGGTGCCAGCTGGGCGTGCTTCAGGATCATCGAGAGCGAGATCGAGTATCGGAGAAAGCGGTGTGAATAAGTCCGTCGAGAGGTCATGAGGGGAAAGTGGTGATTGGGTTACGCCGTCCCCCGCGTCTATCTCCGCATCGGCGTCAAGGTTTTCACTATGAGCACAACATGCTGCGGCTTCCGGAAGTGCGTGCGGCACCATGGGAAGCGAGGGCGGAGGGGAGAGCGGGAGATTATGGGTGTTCGGGTGTGACGTAAGGGGTCTTTCGGAGTCCTGTACTGGCAAAGTTGGGTAACAGAGCGACAGAGGGTCCGCGTAGGCGGCTAGGCCTGCGTGAAGCGACGGGTCTTCGCACAAGGGAAGTGGGACGGTGTGCTTTGGGTCGGAGTCGGTAGGTGGAGGAGATGGGTAGATGCGGTTGAGTTCGGCCCTCGTAGGAGGAAGACCGGTCGGAATCGAGGCGCAGGTGCAGGCAGGATGAAACGTGGATGAGTCGTGGGGTTTGGGTATGGAGTTCCAGCTGCGCCAAGGGGACCAGTTATTGCTGGCCCAAGCGAGGTAAGCCTGGTCGGGTTGCACTTGCATGCTGACGTCTGACGACGATGGATCCGATGGAGGAAGAAGAAGACAATCCGGGGAGAAGACAAAGCCGTCGTTTGCGAACGTCATGGTTTTCACCAATCTTTCGGACGAACAAGCGGGCTGTTCAGCTGGATGAAGGAGACAAGGACATAGGTGAGCTGCGACGTCCAAGTTGTGCACGGGCGCTGATGGAGATAGGACGAGTGAGGGGCGTGACTCACACTGAATCCAAAGAAATCTGCTAGAGACTACAACATGACTGAAAGGAAGAAAGAGATATAGTTGGAGGCTCTGAGGAGGTGGTAGCACCGTCGTACCACGCCCGTAGTCAGAGGCAGGGACCAGCTCGCCATCTAAAGCTCCCGCAAACTCCTCCAGGACCCCGGCACACACGCACAGCCCCTCTATCATTTTCAGTGCCCCAAATCTCCCCGATTTATTATATCATCGGCCTCGATCAGGTAGATTACGTGCAAAATCAGCTCCTGCTCCGCTAATCTCGGACCAAATCTCTAGTTTGCTCTATCTACGGGTGTCCGGGGTGTGCACCTATTCAGGTAAGCACGCTTGTTCTCGATCTTCCATCTCCCCTTCTACGGCGCTGATTTTCCTTACCCAGCCCCTCCTCGCCTCGTGTGGGCGGAGTAGAATACCCTCCCACACAAGGAATCTTCCTTGGATTGCCTCACCTCCCCACACACCCCACCCATGTGTCGGCAAGCGTGCCTTTTTGGGCTGCTCTTGAGCGCCCCTCGCTAGATCCTCACGTACTCCGGACGCCTCATGGTCCCAATATCAGTGGTCTGATTCCATCGAGTACCCCACGTCTACCCAAGCGCGCATCTGGTCCCCGTAATGGATGGTTATCCACAGCAGCCTGCCGATATCAGCGCGGTCAACACGCCGCAAGACACATCCAGACGCAAGGTATGGGCACTCACCCAAAGCCTAACCACACAAGCCCGGCTGCGATCGCGTTTGTCGCCAACACCCCTAGACTGTTGATGAGTGGCAGAAGCGATGCCGCCGCGAGCGCAGTGATGCAGCTCCTCAGTGCGCTGTCGCAATGAGACACGTATCAGCCACTGGGAGTCCCGCACGTGGGCGTACGCGACGGACCTCGTGACTGCGAACGCTTCCGCGCTCCGCGAGTGTAAGATGTCGACGTTGTAAGCCGCGATAGGAGTTAACACCGTGTCGTTCTACACATCGATAGTGTCAGATCCAGCCCTTCCTAGGCGTGACCTAGCCAGATGAGGAGTACGCACACCAAGCCCGTTCAAAAACAGGCATATCATGTTGAGCACGAGGCCTGTCGTGCCATCGACATAGTGCGTGAACACGCCCGAGAGCAGGACAGACAGTGGCACAAGGACCAGCGCGCCTGTCTGTGCAGCCCGGAGCCGGTCCTCGGGGACCCAGCGCCCACCCCGCCTCGTGCGCCATTTAACAATTACATGGTCGGAAATCCGGCCCGCGAGCGGCGCACCCACTGCACGAAGACGTTCCGTCAGTCCGAGTCGCTACAGCGGAGGCCACGGGGCCACGGAGCATATACGCACGAGCACTTCCGAGCCCTGAAGGAACGAATAGAGCGCCGATGAGAACCTCGCTCCTGATGTTGTAACGCTCGCCCTGCCGGAGTTTGGATCATGGACGGAAGGCGGTGCACGTTGCACTACTTACGATGGTGTACGAAAGAGGTATGAGGAGGCCTGGATCACCACACGACAAATAAGCTCGCTGCGTCCACGTTTTCGGCGGTATCAACTTACTATAGTTGGAAACTAATGCAAACGACCCTGCTAGGCACTAGACAAAGCCAAGATCCATCAGCCGCGATTACTCTGGAGCATTCTCTGGGGAACGTACGGCCGCGAGTACGTTTGGGCTTCGGAAAATCGTAACATGTCGGAATGGGTTCAGCCATACCCATCGGTCGACGTCCTCACCGGCTTCTCTGAGTTTGTTGATACCCCGTGCACGTGGCCAGCTTGTCTCTGGTAGAAGAAGAAGCATCGCTGCGAACAAGCATGCGCCGCACATGGCCAAGAAGAGCTGCAGCATGCGCCACGACGCGTACTCGGCCGTGAGGCCGCCCAGAAGCGGTGCCAATGCCGGTCCAAATAGGCTCGCCTGTTCACGTCCGCGCGATTTGTCACATCAGTCCGGCTGGCAAGGAGCTGCGGAAAGAGCGATGCTCACAGCAAAGAATACTCCCATGGCCGCACCCCGCTCTTCTAAGCGATAGATATCGCTAATTACTCCCGCGCCAATAGACATGCCGCCCCCACCACCGAATGCTTGTATTACGCGAAAAACCATCAGCTCCGGGACCGAGCGCGCGAAGGTAACCCCGAGAGAGCCGGCTGCGAAAATGGGAAGTACGGTCAGATAGACGGGGCGCCGGCCATCTGTTGTAAAGAGTTGGGCGGTCAGATCAAGGTTGCCACGAGGCTTACGCGTGGCGACGCCCGGGCACTATTCGCATCCGGACGGATCCGCAAACGCTTAAACTCAAAAGAGCACTCACAGAAGCCCGCGTAAGTTGACCATGTCAATGTCCCGACCGCGCCCGAGACCATGTACAAGCTGATCGCAAAGCTATGCGGGGCGGGTTAACTTCGTTGAACACGCCGCTCGAGTATCAGACTAACTTGATCACTGTTCCATTGGAATGAAGATCGTGCGCTATTTGAGGTATACATGGCACAAATGAGCCAACCACGAAATCTAATGACGGACGCCGAAGTTAGCTTAAAGCCAGTCTCTCCCAAAAGAAGGTTTAACTTGCAGGGGACCATGCCCGCCAATGACACGAGCGCCACAATACCCCGTTTCTGGGAGGGAGTGAATCGGTCGTATGCGGACGCGGTTGCTTTCGCTGAGCCGTAACTGAGAGCGGCTTCATCTTGTGGAAGCAGAGGTGAGTTTTCGAGAGGCATGGCGAATCACGAAGAGGAAGATGGGGAGGTCAACCGGCCAACAGCTCGCCATTTTGTATGCAAGTTCGAGGGAACATTGACCGTTATAACGTATTCAGACAGCTAACCCATTCAGTCGACTCCGATGATCAGCGCTCCGAGTGCGCAGGGTCGCGAGGTCGAGATGGCGGGTCAGGACGCTGAAATTCCATACAAAATATGCAATGAGAGGAATGGGATGAGAAAAAAGGAGAGAGGATGAGGAGAAGTCCAGAAAGTCCCAGGTGCCTCAGAGAAGTGACGTATTCCGACACATCGCGGAGCAGTCAGAGCGACCCAGCCTGACACGCGCAGATACGCAAACACTAGGGGCGTAAAAGTCTCCGTGCGGGATCGAAACAACCAGTTTAGGTTTCGCCGACAGTAGAAGTGCGTCGGCTAGGTTGTACCATGATGTCCGCGAGAGACGAGGTACAGCCGAAGGGGTTCAGGAAGCTTTAAAAGCATCACTTGGAAACAGGAAGACAATGTGGGCTCTCTGAGCTCGCCTGCCTTCGATGGTGACGGCCCCTGATGGCAGCCGTAATGACCAGCGTTTATCTGACTTGGTAAGCATTACGAAGGAATGCTGGGCAAGGAAATTCCGATTTACATTACAGTCGTCCGACGTTGTGTGTTCAAATCCCATGTGTGTGATTGAGGGCAGAAATCTCGCAGAGTTTACGGCAATTCAGAAAAGGAGACTAGCATTATAGCTTCCGGGTGTGAGGGCCATCGTTCTTTTACGAGTCTGGATGTCAAGGGTTCGGGTGTCCGGCTAAGGCGCTAGACGGTAGACAGCCCCTCGATACTGCCAGCAGGCGTTGAACACGGACCGGAAAACATCTGCGTATGTAGGAAGACAAATAAAAAAATGGTCGTTTCTAGAACTTGCGTATATACGCACCCGAATCGTATGGGAACCTTGGGGACGCCCAACGAGCTGACTCCTCCGAAACCCCCACGACATACCCGACATCTCCGTCGGCGACACCGAGAAATGGCAATTCGTTGCACAGGCCCGCACTGAGGAAGAGGCCCAGGACAAATCGCGAGCGGCAAAGAGGGAAGAAAGCCTCGCCACACAACAGCGCCACTGCCTGCCTTGACGCTGGGGTACTGCAGGGTCGCAGGGTTGTCTGACATGAGACAGGTGCGTCGAAACCAGGAATTTGAAGTAGCCCGAGGAGATTCGTGTGCTGTGCGCGTCTGCGTGTGGCAGCGTGTAGCCTGGGAGGCGGGAACAAAAAGGCGTGGGAAAGGTGTGGTCAAAGGCCCTGGCGGATACCCAGGCTGCCCTTCGCTCCGGCCACGCGCATCAGCGCTCATCCCGCCCACGGTTTGACCTGCTTCGTCTTCTTCTCCATTGGATCCCGCCTTTTCTGCGCATCATGGATCAGCTGAAAGGCACACCACAGAGATGGGCCAGCACTGCGCATACACATCTGGGGATCCTTTCCCATCCTCTTCTGCTGGCGCGACGTGGCCTCGATGGCGCTTTAGTCTCTCGTCACCAGATCCATCCCCTGACACAAGTGCCAACAGCCATCCTTGACGATTTTCATGTTACTGGTCTATTTTCGTATTGCTAGCCTACTCCGGTTGATCCAGGACATGCTCTTTCCCTGCGAGGAAGGGCCTTATCGGAGTCATGAGGCTGCTCTGCTACGCCAAGCCCGTCTTAATGTGTTCTGCTCTTCCTTCTAAACCACCACAAGGACGAGAAGCGACATTAGCCAGTACATGATGCTCACATTATCCTCGTTTCGGCGATGTCTCGGAGTGTGACCGCTGCATACAGCTTCTGTGCCTCATATGGCCCACTTGTGACTAGTCTTGCAGCTGTGTCGCAGATCTTGTAGCCTTCTGACCTATCGACTGTCCTGCCTATAAAGCCTGCAAGAGCACAAGCGTTTCCGACAGCCAAGTGTCCATAGCTTGTATCGATATGGCCAGGTCTTTTTTCATCGCTTCACTTTTAGCCTCCGTCGTCCTCGCGACGCCACATTTCCAACGCGACATGAGCGTTCACGGACGTCGCGAGAGCGTTCCCTCTGGTTTTGTTCACAATGGACCAGCCCCGAACAGCCATGTCTTAACTCTACGTCTTGGTCTCGCCCAGAACAATTTTGCGGGTCTCAAGTCAGCGGTGTATGCTGCCAGCACCCCTGGTAGTCCACAGTTCAGGCAACACCTCACGAAGCAAGAGGTAAGTTGGGCAAAGTGATAAGATCGTGTGATCGAGTTATTGATCAGTCCGCAGGTCGACTCGTTTGTTGTGCCATCAGCGGATACATCCTCCGCGGTCACAGAGTGGCTATCAGAACACGGCTTGACTGCCAAGGCTACAACTCCAGCTGGCGACTGGCTCCAGGTTTCCATGACCGTGGAGCAGGCAAACAAACTTCTGAATACCCAGTTTTCCACCTTTACCGACACCTCAAATGGCCAGCAGACTGTCCGCACCCTGCAATATTCCGTCCCGTCTACGCTGAAGAGTCATATCAGCTTCGTCCATCCCACGACAAAGTATGGCGTTTTCTTACTTGCACGCCTAACGTCTAACGTAATACCACCTTATTACCAAGTTTCCCAGTGAAGTTGCACGGATCCCCGATCATCAAAAGTTCAGGCTCCAAGACTCCCTTCGCCTCTCGAGGACTGAGTTCCAGGGCCGCCCCTTCATCTTGCGATAATATCATCAACCCCACCTGCTTGCAGGAGCAATACGGTGTACCTTCCACCGCTGGCGCGAACTCATCGCAGAATGTCTTGGGCGTTACGGGATTTATCGAGGAGTGGGCGAACCAGGCTGATCTCCAAGTCTGTCTTTGTCGCGATTTCTTCTTTGCGTCGATTGACACGTGATCCAGCTGTTCCTGAGCAATCTTAGGCAAGACATAAGTCCCAGCTCGACCTTTGGACTTCTTACCGTGGATGAGGGTTCCAACCCACAGGGAGAGTCTCAGGCTGGCGTGGAGGCGGTGAGCTTCTCGTAGTTCCGAGTAATCAGGCAACTGAGTAGGCTACGCTCCGCAGAACCTCGACACTCAATACACTGTCGGAGTTGCAACTGGCATTCAAGTCGAGTTCATCTCCGTCGGTGAATTCAACGAAGATGGGCTCTCAGGTTTCCTCGACGTCATCGAACTCTTGCTTTCGGCGGTGACTCCTCCGACGGTCTTGACCACGAGTTACAGCTTCAACGAGGAGGATCTTGACTTTGAGGTCGCCAGGTGCGTTGCACCTCTTTGAGCACCCTTGCGCCGCTCATGACTTCTCCTGCAGCCCGTTGTGCAATGCTTACGCACAATTGACAGCTCTCGGAACGACGATCTTGTTCTCTTCGGGCGACGGTGGTGTCTCTGGTGGCCAAGCTTCTTCATGCACAACCTTCGTCCCGACATTCCCCAGCACTTGTGAATTGTAAGGGACTCTGCTTGACTCGAGAATCACACTGACGCGGGCATTCTAGCATCACCTCTGTCGGTTCAACAGCCAATGTGGACCCTGAGGTTGCGGCCGACTTCTCCTCAGGCGGCTTTTCGAATCTCTTCCCGATCCCAGACTATCAAGCAGACGCTGTTGCGTCATACCTTGCGGGTATTGGTGACCTCAATACGGGTCTGTTCAATCCCTCAGGACGCGCCTTCCCGGATATTTCCCTCGCCGGACAAAATTTCGAGATCGCGTGGCAACAGGAGTTCTTCCTTGTTGACGGGACCAGCTGTTCAACGCCGAGTCTTGCCAGTTTCATCTCCCTCATCAATGACCGCTCGATTGCCGCGGGTCAGCCAACGGTCGGTTTCCTGAACCCGTTGCTCTACGCGAACATCGACAAATTCACGGATATTACGTCTGGTGGGTGATGATATTTTCCGCATGGAGTTGCGTGCTCATGTTGCGGTTTCAGGGACCAATCCCGGCTGTGGAACCAATGGCTTCCCCGCTGCTGCTGGCTGGGACCCGGTATGTCTTTACGCTGTCCGTTCGTCACCTGAATGCTGACATGGGTACCTAGATCACTGGTGTCGGCTCACCCGTCTTCTCGAACCTCCTGGAACTCGTTGGCCTGTAATTTGGAGAGGCTCTTTTTCACACACACGGCTTAGTTTATGGTCATGGTGCATTCAGTTTACAGATAGTAGAGATGTTCGCCGGTTCAATCTTGTACCTGACATCTTCATCAGAACGTTCCAGAGTGCTTCGACTCGGACTTTCCAATGTCCAGCTTTATACCAATATCGGTCTCTCAGCTTAATGCAAAGCGCGGCTGTGGTGACGATAGCCAACGACCACGAAAAATAGGTCTGAGCCTCAACTTTGTTGCCCTGAGCGCGTCTGTCGATGTCGTGCTTTGTGGCCGCAGACTGTTTTCTGCGAACTAATGGGGATCAACTCGCGGAGCGTTCCCACACCAGGGCCAGTAAGTATGATGGGCAATTGGCAACCTCTCACGCGAGGCTCGGGAGGTGTGGCATCTTGTGTTGCATCTTTTACTTTCTGATCACGAGGCAGGTACTTAGGTCCATGGGTAAGTCTGCTTTACATCTACATCTTACGTCAAGAATACATGTTGACCATCATTGGAAGCGTGCAAGCACCCACAATGTTGCGCTCAAGTCATGTTCGAAGTCGGTTCTCGTGATGACAATAATGACTAGTGATGCATGATAGCCGTGGTCATTCGCATCGACTTGATGGCTAGCGAGTATGCTTATCGTTGCCGGTTCTATGGAAGTCTATGTATATGCCTGCCAACAGTGCTGCCACTGCTGGGCGCAGCCTGTAAGTACTAAGTACGCGTCCCGAGTCAGCGACAGACCTGAAGAGGGGCAGTTCAACGGCAGCGTCACGGTACACAGATGCCCGCAGGTGCTTCCTGGCTCATAAGTTGAAGCTCCAAGATCGCCCCTCTTGGGAGCTAGCTGCGGCTAAAGTAGGCCTGCGCTAGCGCGACGTTTGCGCCATTCGTGCAGCAATGGCCATTGTGCATCACTTCGAACGCGCTGACGGATATCTATCGACTCCTGGGAAGAGGAACCGGACTTTGCGGGAGGCAAATTGTCGGACTTAAAGCTATCAACCACGTGATGCGCACTTCCTGGCAGCGCGGCGGAACAGCGCCTGGCAGTTTTTAATTGCTAGGGCTATTTATGTCGGTGTTCTGTGCCGAGGCCACTCTGAACCCATCCGGGTTCTGTCAACGTACTATGAAACCCGCCCCTTCCCGTTCTGTTCGTGATCCGATCCGAGCTTCGAGCTCTTCTCCGTTCACGCCATACGTTCCAAGCCGTGGGGTTCGACTGCGAGTGTGAGAGGCTGTCCTGGAGAGTGAGTCGTAACTTCCGTTTACCACTTGTATATACTCATTCAATGCCTTCCTTTCAAGCCACGCCTGCTCGACCTGTATACCCAGAGCCAATCGTCTCTACGCCAACGCTACGCTGCCGCGTGAAATTCAATGGACACCTAGATCGTGTAATCGCTTTCATGTAGTCGGAGAATGTACGATCACATACGTGCAAGAAATACATCTCCAATTCGAGGGCTCGCGGCAACTTCTGCACTCAGACAACGCAGAAAGCTACCCTGAAAGAGAGATAGCGACATTGGTCGTACGGGAGCACCCGACTGCTCTGCTTGAGTGCGTGAGTGGAGTGCCAGCTTGCCAGTGTCCTTGTGGGTGCAGGCGTTGATTTTCCTTACTCATTCATCGGATGGCTGAGATCAATGACTAGGTTCATGCATTATAGTGCACCTATTGAGAGAGCTTCTGAGATGCTGGGGTTCCCTTGTGGAAGTACCCCTATGATATAGGTCATCTTGTCATCCCCAAGACGCCGATTCTCGCTCGATCTCACCTTGGGCACTATCGGACGCAGGCAGGTGACCCATGCACGCTTGTCAATAACTCAGTGAGTACCAGAGTAGCGATAGGCGGACTACTGGTATTTGCAGGGTACCCACTATACCGACTTAGGGCAAGTTTCAGGTCAGAGACATCAAGATGGATGAGGCATTTTGTGTCGGGACTGTCGACGTCTCGCACGGTAATATCTGTGTTCTCTTGTTTCACCTCAGAGTTCTCCTTCTCTCCCTCATATCTCCGCATGCATGCTTCTAGATGTTGAGATGGTGCTGTGAAACCAAGCCATTTCCCATCGCATTCAATTTCACTGTCTGATGTGAGTCTGTATCTCCACTTCTGTTTAAAACGCTCAACAGAACATACACCACCCGAGACAGCTCGGAAAGCCTCATGCTTCGGCATATGCGAGCCATGGCCAAGAGCTTACTGGTTATTTCCGCTCTCATCCCGTTGATTGTTGTCCGCGCACGACCAGCACACGATGCGCGTATGCATGAACGTCGGGCCAGCGTCCCTAACGGATTCACGCTCAACGGCCCGGCTCCCGGCAACACCCCATTGGAGCTGCGCATTGCCCTCACGCAGAACGATGTCTCCGGCCTTGAAGACGCTCTCATGGCTGTGAGCACACCCGGTAATGAGCGATATGGGAAACATCTTTCTAAAGAAGAGGTATCCGTTCAGCCTGGGTTGGATGCAGATGAATTACTGACTACTTGCAGGTTGGGATGTTCATTACCCCCAAACCAGAGACAATGGCGGCGGTTAATCATTGGCTTGCCTCAAATGGCCTCAACGCTACCATCCGTTCTCCCTACGGCGACTGGCTGGGTATCCAGACAACTGTTTCGAATGCGAACGAGCTATTTCGTGCCTCCTTCATGAGTTTCTCACACGACGGGACGGGCACAGAAGCCATTCGTACCATGGCATACGCTGTACCTGCCTCGCTGGAGGCTCACATCAATCTGGTGCATCCCACGATCACGCACGTCATCCTTCTGATTCTCAAACCAAAACTGACATGCTTGCACCTATAGATTCCCCGACCTGCGTCGCTCTGAACGGCCAGCTCTATCATCGGTGGCTAGACACGTGCCTACAAGCAATATCTCCACACGCGCAGCCCCCGCGGCATGCCATACTGTGCTGACGCCCACTTGTCTCCAAGAGCTGTATAACATTCCGGCGACTCCGGCCGTGACACAGGCGAACAGAATTGGCGTCTTGGGTTTTGCTGACGATTTCGCGAATACAGTTGACTTAGAGGTAAGCTTATATCCAAGGTGTCCCGATGTAGCATCTTGAATGACATTTCCACAGCAATTTGTCAGAACAACACGCCCAGATCTGGTGACTCAAGGGGCAATGTTCTCGTTGGTGACAGTCGACGGAGGCACCAACCCGCAAGGCCAGACAGAGGCCGGGATTATTGCTGTAAGCCATTACTATTTACGATTTATAAAGCACTTTGTTGTTCTTACCGGCATTACGAGAATTTGGACTTGCAGTATACTGTTGGCGTCGCTTCCGGCGTTCCCGTTAGCTTCATTTCCGTAGGGACGGTCACTCAAGACTCGCTCGATGGCTTTTTGGACGTCGTCAATTTTCTCTTGGACCAAGATTCGCCTCCGCAAGTTATTATAAACAGTTATGGTTTCAACGAAAACCAGATCACCCAGGCTATGGCAAGGTAATGTAGCTTGGTTCACCATCTGTCTAGGACTAACTAGTGATGACAGAACCATTTGCACCGCATATATGCAACTTGGTGCTCGAGGTGTCAGCGTCGTTGTCTCATCTGGAGATGGCGGTGTTGCTGGGTCGCAAGATGCCAATTGCTCGACATTTCAGCCCACATTTCCTTCCACATGTCCCTTGTCAGAGCCTTATGTTGTCCTCTAGACCTCTTTACTGATTCTTATTCTTAGCGTTACCTCCGTTGGCGCCACTCAGGATGTCAATCCCGAAGTTGCAGCCTCGTTTTCATCTGGAGGCTTCTCAAATTACTTTGATGTTCCGGATTACCAGGAAGCTGCCTCGGCAAAATACCTGGCAAGCCTCGGCGCCGTGAATACTGGACTCTTCAATAAAACTGGCCGAGGCTATCCAGATGTAGCTGCAGCTGGCGTTGACGTCAAGGTCGTATTTCAGAATTTCGCTCTCACAATAAGTGGAACATCCGTCTCGAGCCCCATCTTCGGGAGCGTTATCGCGCTGATCAACGATCGGCTCATGGGCTCGGGAAGGCCTCCACTCGGATTCCTCAATCCGTTCTTGTACTCCGCAAAAGGGCTCAGTGGTCTTAATGACATCACCAGCGGTGAAAGCACAGGCTGCACCAATCGACCTTCAGGGTTCCCCGCGACGGCTGGTTGGGACCCGGTATGTAGTTTCACACATCTTGTCATTGCCAGGGGTCATATTTCTGCACAGGTTACTGGCCTGGGCAGCCCAAACTGGGCGAATCTGCTGTTGGCAGCGTCGGAATAGCGTGAGGTTCAGCTTGGATGTGGGAATGGTATGATAACAGTGCATGGGCCCCTGATAATCGGGCTGGTATGGGCTTAGCATTTTCTCTAGCGCAACGTGTCCCAAGTTCTGCAGTCACTGCTTATGTGCTTTTACGCTATCTATGTATTACTACGCGCCGTGCGAGTCTGCGCAGAACTCAGACATCCGTTTGGTTTCGCGACGGCGGTGGATCGAAATTGCGTTGCAGAATTACCATTCTCAAGCTCTCGGAAGGCGGTCTCACCAGCCACTGGTCTTAGCAAGGCCGTTGGCGTGTAGCATGGTGTCTTGTTGCTGCAGATTTATGGTCGCGCGGAGCTTCAAGCTTCACCTCTGCACGTGCGGCTGAGGTTCCTTACGCGTTACGCGAATCCCGAGGCAGACACCGCCCCTTCTCTCATCATCATGATGCATCATCATCCTGCCCTATGTTTCAGCTCCTCATCCCCTTCCCTCGGCGCCAACAAGGGGCCCCAAACGTCGACCACGGTGGTTCGGTATTGAATCCTGCTTCTCCGTGGAATGTGTTCAGCAGGGCATTCAGCTTGAAATCAGGGCCAGTATTGCCGCATGTGGACTCGCCATCATCCTGTCATGGCAGCAGACTCGCCCTTAATCCTGACCCACTCGCCAATTTTAACAGCAGAAGCGCAGTTGATGATGGGCGAGGGCTCATTCACCTCCAAAAATCTGCCATCCTCTCATCGGCCACGGTTTCGTGGGAGGCTCGCCGTCAATACGCGGCGTTAGCACGTCCGAACGAGCTGCGAACGAGTATCGAAAATAGGATACGGCGCCAATCCGGCCGGCGGCTAGCCGGGTTCCGCGTCGTCCGCCGTCCGTCGGGCAAGCTCTGCCGCCGACTCTCGCGAGTCTGCCAAAGCCCCCGACACCCTGAGCGACGACACACCCACGTTACCCCAACGCATATCGACCCTGTGTAATCTACACCAACTCATCTTCAATGGCTGTACAGTATTCCGGTATCCCGGTGACAACGTCAACAATATGGACGAACGCAATTGGCACGCTGGCCTTCAACACTCCAAGCAGCAATGGCCCGCGGAGTGGACTACCGTGAGCTCATCGGCGACATCCTGGAGAGCATCGAACATGACGTTCAATGCTATCTCAGTGGTCTAGGGAGTCCAGAGTAAGCGAGTCTATTTCTAGCTGCGCTAGCCTGAGGCGTCACTGGGCTGGTTTTAGTGGGTCACAATGGGTCAGCGAGCATCTACTTCTCCGTAGACAAGCTCTCTTGACGTTCCGCCACCCCAGCAGCTGACCATAACCGGTATCTCCCTCGACTGTCCCGTAGTCTGGCTTCGAGGCTGCCTGCCCTCGCGATAAGCAGCAGTGACGTGCGCTGCTGCAGAGCCCAGCCGGCCGACGGCAGGCTCACCAGGCTCACGAAGCCGTTAGCACGTGGTCCTGTCAGGGCTGTCAACCCGGCTGTCAATATGATATGTCCCCAAAGCTATGACTGAGCAACGCTTCATCTCTATAATGCCTTGCTCGTGTGCATAGTATCCCATCTGGAATGAGCTACCCCTGGCATGTCCCCGAAACTTCATCATGCGAACATCGATGCCGCTTTTCCTCCCACCAGACTTCCCCCGTCTCGGGCTTCTGTCCCTCATATCCCCATTCTGAATGCTAATGAGGGGTTGTAAGAAGGCACCCCCTTGATGCAGATTCCCGTCTTTCTCGTGGCATATGCTGCACAACATCTCACTTCTCGGAACGTTAGCCGCCGTGGCACCGGTATTTAAGGCGGAAGAAGCTGCGATCTCAGGACATTCCAGAGGTCTTGGTCGCCCCACTACCAAGAGCATTATGAAGAGGTTCCTCACATTGTCTGTGCTTATCTCATTTGTCTACGCTTCGTCACAGCTCAGTCGCCGCTCGCGTCTGCACGAGAGCCGTGACAGTGCCCCTCATGGGTTCACGGACGATGGCCCCGCTCCAGGTGATGCCGAGTTGAAACTGCGGATCGCGCTCACCCAGAGCGACATCCTTGGGCTTCAAGATATGCTGATGGCGGTCAGTACTCCCGGAAGCGATGTTTACGGGAAGCATCTCTCCAAGGAAGAGGTTCGTACCTTGGATTCCGTGCAAAGACTCGTGCGTATGCTAATGGTAGACCTGATAGCTTGGAGTTTTCGTGACTCCGAAACAGCAGACATCGGCAGCGGTCGCTGAGTGGTTCTCCTCCAAAGGGCTCAACGCTACAGCCATATCTCCATACGGCGACTGGGTGACCATCCAGACGACTGTATCCCTGGCAAACGAGCTGTTCGATGCCAATTTCACAACTTTCACTCACTCAGCCACGGGCACAGAGGCGATTCGTACGCTCGCATATTCCATACCAGAGGCTCTGGAAGGGCACATCCAGCTGGTGCACCCAACCGTCACGTATGCACTTTTCCATCATACGGCTAATCGTCTGACGCTTCTGGGAGCGCAGGTTTCCTGAACCCATGGGCAATGTGGGCAAGTCCTTGCTGTCTTTCCCGAGAAAAGCAACGCCTCCGGCTGGTCGGGCGACCAGCAATGTCTCAGCATCCATGACAGCACGCGCGCCTAGCCCTTCATGCAACTCGGCTATCAATCCCGCATGTCTTCAAGAACTGTACAGCATCCCGACGACGCCAGCTACGCAGTCGTCTAACCAGATCGCCATCGGGAGCTTCGATAACCAGTTCTTCAGCCAGGCAGATCTCGCTGTAAGGTTTCCTCTTAACACCCAGATAGCATGAAACCGACCCGTTATTTCAGCAATTCCTCAAGATGTTTCGTCCTGACATCAAAACTCCTCAACAACCTAAGTTGGAGACCCTTGACGGTGGTTCAAACCCGCAGAACCCAAGTGGAATATCAATTTTGGCGGTAAGCAGAAGCTATATGGGCCTTTCCATATACAATATTAAACATCTACCTCAGAACCTGGAAGTCCAATACACGGTTGGCATTGCTACAGGCGTTACAGTGGATTTCCTATCCGTTGGGCCAAACACCCAAGATGGCGGTCTTGACGGTCTGTTGGATCTCGGCAACTTCTTATCGAGTGAGAGCACACTTCCACAGGTTCTCATAATCGGCGTTGGCTTGAACGAGAATCAGATTTCTCAACCTCTCGCAAAGTGAGGACCACCGGACCTCGTTTCTTCGTAACAGTTTGACCATACCCAACAGTACTTTGTGCAATGTATTCGCTCAACTTGGCGCTCGCGGCGTTAGCGTCATATTTGCCTCCGGAGATGGTGGTGTCGCCGGCCTCGAGAGTGAGACCTGCACAACATTCGTTCCCACGTTCCCCTCTACATGTCCCTTGTAAGAGCGTCGATACTGATTGTCCGACCGCCTTTGTCTCCTGGCTCACTTTTTCACGCAGCGTCACCTCTGTCGGTGCCACTCAGAACGTGAACCCCGAGGTCGCAGCCTCCTTCTCATCTGGTGGATTCTCCAATTTTTTCAGCACCCCATCATATCAGCTGGCTGCGGTCAGATCTTACCTGTCAAAAATCGGGTCTTTAAACTCCGGAAGATTCAACGCTTCGGGTCGAGCCTTTCCGGATGTTGGTGCTGCGGGAGTCAATGTTGAGATCGTCTTTCAAGGAGAGGTTGGGACACTCGACGGGACGGAGGCTTCATCCCCCATCTTTGGGAGCATCGTTGCATTGATCAACGACAGGCTTATAGCTGCTGGCAAGCCTCCCCTCGGCTTCCTGAATCCATTCCTATACGCCACAGCACCCGCCATCTTCAATAATATCACGTCTGGCAGTAATCCTGGCTGCGGCACGAATGGCTTTCCCGCTTTGGCGGGTTGGAACCCAGTATGTGTACTTGTCTTCCACTTTGACGTTACGAAAGGCTGACTCAGTGTCTGAATTGCAGGTCACCGGTTTGGGTAGCTCAGATTGGGCGAGACTTCTGTCCGCGGTCGGTCTGTAGGGATAGTATGAGACAATCCTGTGGATAACGGCGGACACTACTCTGTACTTCTGTGCGACGTTGCTTATATGAGCATACCGTGAAGCTTGAAGCCCCACCGTCGAAGGAGTGAAGAATGACTGATTACGTTGTGCGGCGTCATCTATGGTTATACCGGTACCCATACCACCCTTCCAAACGGCGTCTCCGAAGAGTCATCCCCCTTACCATCGACGCGTACACCAATCTCAAAGAGCCCAGGACCGTTCTTCTCCACAAACTCCAGCCCCGTCTGATCGTCCGGTTCTGGTTCAGAGAGTATGAGCTTGGGGTGCCACTTGGGTGCGACATTACCGGGAACGTCCAGCAGCCACACGTGCTCGCTGGCAGACAACTCGATCGGCGCCTCGCCAGTGATGGCCGTGAGCTCTGCCGATACGTCTGTGAACGCAACACGCGGCGCCAGAACGCGCAGGTGCGCGATGCTCTGCGCGCCGTTCGGGTGCACCGTGTTCGACGCCGGTTGCGTGGGTACCTAGCGGCACGACGGTACCTGTGCATGAGTACTCTCTTCAACTGCTTTTTGCAAAAAGCACGCGCACACGCAGCTCGCGAGGCGTCACGTCGCCACAGAAAAACGGGAGCCGCGTGCCGCCGACGCGCTCCGCCCAGCGCGTGGGCGTCGTGAGCTCCCACTTGAGCACCACGCCGTCTGGCCGTGTGCGCCCGCCAGCGGTCTCGTGCGCGTAGTGTGTTCCACTGTGCGGCGCTATGTCCTCTAGGCGTGCATTGAGGAGCGTCGAGAGCGGTGGAACAGAGCCCGGAGCGCCGAGGTGTGCGTACGCAACCCAGCCTGGGGGCTTATTCGCCCATTGGTGGCGGTGACGGGCATCGTGTGCGGGGCTCGAGGGCGGATAGTGTGCTTCGGGGTGGGTGAACGAGATAAGTTCGAGGTAGATGCCATCGGGCATGATCTAGTCTCCGAATCAGAGGTTGGGGAGCCGTGATTACTACAATGATGGCCTCACAACCAGTGCGTTGGCGGTCAACCCGTCGGCGTGTGTACCACCAGGGATGACGCTGATGGTACAATGTCAGTCATATTCGACGAATGTAAGATCTATGTTGTGTGTCAAACCGCGTACTGGAATCCCAGCCGACGGAATTGCTCAGCAGTTTCGTCCACCGTTCCCGGGGGTGTGAGATGAACTATGTGATCTAGGGTCTTCGGTGATGGAGACGCTTGAGGTTGACTGGATGCCATCGGATAGTGCGATGTAAGGGCCTGCAGCACCACCGTGGTACTTGATAGTATGTCAAGTAGGTTCACTTCAATAATGTACTACAACCACTGGCGCCAAAGTTGAGAGAGATCGCGTCACGGTCATGACGCTGACTCAGCTCAGATTCGGCAACTTGCGGAAGTGGGCGACATGCTTACTAAGCGCCCCGACATAAGTACGCTGGCGCATGGCACCTCAGACTCGCCGAACAAGCTTCATTCATCCATAGCGCACTGAACACAATCACTATATACGTTCTTTGAGCTCCTTCGTTTATATCTGGGACTACCAGACCTGCTTTGAACAGCGTAGCGCTTACTGATAGTTACATCTTCTTGTCACGCAGGCGGCGAGCAAGGACGAGGTCCTTCGGCTGGCTGGAGAACGCAAGCGGCGCCGGTGAGCAACAAGCATGAGATATCCGACAGTATACGCACATGGTGACACGTTTCGCGTGAATTGCAGCCGTGTTAGTGTCCTCGAAGAGAGAGACGAGGAAGGCTGTGGCATAGCGGTGAGCGACGACAACCTACTGCAGTATGGGCGCCTACCTTCGGCTGCCTCTTGCATGGCGAGCACCGCGGATGATTGGAAGCGAAGGTCGGTCTATACAAAGCGCGTTAGTATAAGTAGAGAGAAGCATACGGTGGAGGCTGGCTACCTTGAAGTCTTGGGCGATCTCGCGGACGAGGCGCTGGAACGGCAGCTTGCGGATGAGAAGGTCGGTCGACTTCTGGTAGCGGCGGATCTCGCGCAGCGCCACGGTTCCCGGGCGAAAGCGGTGCGGCTTCTTGACGCCGCCGGTAGCGGCGACCTGCTGCTCTGACAATGAGCGATAGTAGGTATGAAGAATAATGACCACCGACGACGTGCGACCGTGGGACCTTGGTAGCGAGTTGCTTCCTACCTGCTTTGCCGCCGGTAGACTTGCGGGCTGTTTGCTATATGAGGAAGGCGTCGGTCAGCAGGCGGTAAGGTGGAGAGCGAGTATAGCTTGGGGGAGATAATAGAGAAAGCTAATACTGGCGGTACGACAAACAAGGATAAACATAAGGTGTGTGTATTCCTCTGCGGGGCCGGCGCCCTTGGGAGAGGCGGGTACAGCGACGCAGACGCTTGCAGAGGCCGCATCCCACATATTCCAGCGAGGGCAGCCTTATTGGGAGAGAAGGGAAGTGTCTAAGGTAGACGAGCGCTTACCTTGGTGCGGGCCATGTAAGGGATCAGGCGAGAAGAGTTTGCTGGGGTTATAGACAATGATAAGCAAGTGGGGGTCAAAGGTCAAGGGGAGAGCAGGCTTCAGGTCGCAACAGAAAGCCTTATATATGGGCGCCGGGGAATCTTATGTGACTCCGGGAACGGTCGAACCGCTAAAACCCCAGTTAAAGTGGAAAACCCGTAGACCACATGAGGAAATTAGAGCAAAACCCAGGAAAATCCCGGAACCGATGAGCAGAGCACGGCCAAGTTGCAACGGTGAAGGGTTACATTAGTAGTAAATCGCCTGCTTCGGCCAGGGGGCGGTCCTTGGTCGTACTTCCTGGCCAGTTTGGCATTGGGTTGGTGGACTGAGAAACTCATGGATGTTGACAACCCAGCGGTGGTACTTGAGCGACGCGGTCTTACAGCAAGCCCAAGGCCTATTGGAGGGCGAATTGGTAGCAAAAGTGAGTTGTGATATGATGTTCTGTCAGAACTTGATTATACTGCACAATGTCTAGGGTTAAAATATGCGCCCTCGATGCACAATCGTGAAGGGGTCTGTGCAGGGAGTCTACGGGCCCGAGGGTGCCATCTAGATCTTGAAGCCGAGGCCGCGCATGCACGCAAGGTGTTCCTGCACAAGCGCCTTGCACTTGTCGTCTGCCTCAGTTGCATCGAACTTGAGGAAACAGTCATCCCGCGCGAACTTCGTCTTTGGACACGCACAGCACCTAGGCAGGCAGATAGGTCAGATTAATGGACGTTGGGCGCGCCGAGGAGGCAGGGTTGAGAAGCAAGGGTGTGGAGACGGACTAAAGGCGTTCAAATGGAGTGAACAAGACGTACGGCTTCAGACCCTCTGGGTTCTGCGGATTCTGTTTAGGATCCGTGGCGTCGTATGGCTTAGCAGGCGCTGGTACCGGGGCGGGGGACCAGAGGGCGGTGACCTGTATACGACGTTTCTCGTCTCAGACGGCGGCACCTTCGAAGGAGTAAGGATATGCGTCAGCGAGCTCACTTTCTCAAACATGACGCAAATGCAAGGAGGCAGCGACAAGGGTCGATCGTCGAATGAGCGTGCCCGCACAGCGGAGGGGATGGATGGGTGGATGAACGAGGGGTGCGGACGACACTCAGCATCGGACTCGGACGCGCCGACCTGCTGAGCGAGCACTTTTTTTTTTTTTTTTTTTTTTTTTTTGTCAGCATTTATATTCCGCAACAGCGAGTCCATCGCAAGACGCGGTCGCACTACATACATAGTACAGTTTCACAGGGTCGGAGTCAGAGTATGAGTAATCGGGCCGGGCGCAAATAGAAGTAGTAGGTAGTAATCAAAGTCTGGCACGCCGCTAGGGCGTTAGAGTTCCGAGCCGCTTTCACAGCGACAAAGCGGTGGCCACATATAGGCCGTAACCGCGCGTGGGACCTTCAGGGGGGTTCCGGGGGCTGAGGGGGCGTGCGGGGCACCATCAGGCAGCGAGTGGCCTCGATGAACTTGGCCAGTGCGGCGCCCCCTCCTTTGTTCCGAATATTTTGTGCAGCGAGTAGTCGTGGGCGATGGGACGGAGGATGGATCGGCGGGGTTCGGCGTAGAGTGGGCATGAAGTGAGGACGTGTTCGATGGTCTGAAGTGGCGCGTCCGGACAGTCGCATGACGTGCGTTCTGTCGGCTTCATCATGGCGGTGTAAGCACCGCAGAAGGCGTGGCCGGTGAGGAGGCGGGTGAATGTGGAGATGATGGGCCGGGCCGTCTTTGCCGAGTGCATGGCTTGGTAAGCCGGCGCGAGTTTGCCGTTAGGCGGGTTGGGGAGACCCCGCCAAGCATCCGATCGCCGAGGAGAGGCGTGCCAGCGTTGTTTCCAAGCAAACGCGGCCGCTTCCTTGTTGGACATTCGCTGATGAGAGAGGGTGTGGGGTTCTCTCTGATTCGGGAGGAGGGGGAGGGAGACGCCGGACTTGGCGAGCTCGTCAGCGCGCTCATTGCCGAGGATTCCCGTGTGCCCCGGGCACCACCGGATTTCCACCGTCAGGTCCCTAGAATGAGAAAGGATATTGTCAATGGTTTGTTTGAACGTTAGGGAGTATTTCTGGGCCACATGAGGGCGCGCAGAGTAGATCGTGTGGAGGGATGAAAAAGAGTCCGAAAGAAAAATGACGCGCCGGCAGTCAGGTCGTGACGTAAGTGCAGTCTGGGCCATCGTCGCCCCGGCAGCCAGGGCCGCCATCTCCGCATCGAAAATGGTGGCGGACGTCCCAAGGGACCGCGCCGTATTGGCCGTTTCCGCTCCCTGAAAGAAGACGGTCGCGCCATAACCCGAGTGCATGACTGAATTGCTGAGCGAGCACAGTCGCGCACGTGACTCACCTAGATCCGGTTCTCGGCCCGGTGCTAGCGCTCTCCTCTCTCCATGGCCGGTCAAAATCGCCTCGGGCGTGACTCTTCTCCAGATTCTCCAAAGCCCTCGACTGCGAAGGATTTCTGGAGCGAGGAAGCCAAGTTCTTGCCGACTATTACATTCCCCAAGCCCAAAAAGTCTGCGCGCAAGGAAAAGGCAGTTTCGTTCAACGCGGCACCAGACGTCTCCGCGCGCGACGAGGCACCGACGCCGCCACGCGTATGCACCACCCGCAGGGAGCGTCCCAGCGGACTGGACATTGAATTTGGCGAATTCGACTATGACTCGGTAAAATCTTCCGGCGCAGAGCTATGGCTCGTGCGCATCCCCGCTTCGGTGCGCCCGCTCCTCCGTTCGCCCCGCCCCTCGAGTTCCTATCCCATGCCGTTGCAGATAAAACCCAAGTATCTGCAGGAGATGGAGGTTGCCTCGCACATGGGCCTCGCGGGCTCGCTGCAGCGCAAGGCTACCGCGTACGACGTCTGGACGCGCTCGCCGCAGGATCCCGTCGCATGGGAGGGGCGGAGGAACTCGCCGGGTTGTCTGTGCTGCTCCCGCGCGCGAGAAAGGGCGGGGAGCTGTTCCTTTGTGCGTCTCCTGTCTATTCTTCCTAACCGTACGAGTACGCTCATGGTTCGGGATGGCAGCGCCAACACCCGTCACACGGCACGTCGTCCTCACGGCGCGCCCACCACAACCACACGCGCCGGATGCTGCGGGTAGTGCGGTGCTGCGCCAGAATCCACCGCGCGAGGCGTATCCCGAGTCGGTGCTCAAACATCGATTTAGGCCGTACGGCGACCCGGGCGACGCCCCGAGCGATGCGGACGCTATGGATGTAGAGGCAGAGGTAGACGAGGCGCGGCCGAAAGAGAAAGAAAAGCGGAAGCGGAAGGGCGAGACGGACTCGCCGAAGAAGGCAAAAAAGGCCAAGACGGCCGCCACAGGTACATGACGCACCGAACCACCCTCCATCCACCCGTTATATCTATTCATTGCACATGCACACACCTGCACACCGGGTGCATCACGGTGCCAGTCTTCCATTCCGAAGATTAGTATATATATACAGAGTCCGACAGAGAATCTACGGGTGCATCGAATTACCAGATGTATGTAAGAGAAGCTCGCGCCCATCACCGTCACCCAGTGCGCTACGCCGGCGAGCGACTGCGGACGCGGATCCCGAGGGCGGATGCGACCTCGAAGCTCGAGACGAGCAGCAGCTGCCCACAGAGGTCCATCAGCGCCGAGTGAATCGGCAGCGCATAGACGTCGGGGTCGTGCCCATGCGCCCACAGGTACCCCGTTAGCAGCCGCGCGATCGTCAGCGAGATACAGATCTGCCCGTCATCACGGTCAGTTGATGCATGATACGAGAGGAAGGGGACGCACGGCGATGCAGAGGAAGAACAGCGCGACGAGCGAAAAGGTAAACGGCGCGCTGAGCCAGCCTGAGACGCGCAGGATGAGGAAGAAGACGAGCGTGACAGGGATCGCGACGAGGAAGAGTACGAGCATGACGAGCCGAGGCGCGGGTTCGTGCCGCGCGTGCTTGTCAGGCTCCGCGGATCCCGCGCCGGACGCCAGCGCGTCGTGTGCGGGATATGCGGCGGCATGTAACGCGGTCGACAGTCGTGAGACGAATATTGACCCCGTACCGCCGGGCACGCCTAGGGAAGAATATCTGTGTCAGGGGTCTGCACGCCACACCACGCGCGAGCACGCACCACCAAAGGCAACCGCGAGAAGAGCGTAGCCTTCGTAGCGGCTGACGAACATGTCAAGCACGATGCCCGACCCACTCGTGATGATCATGGCGCCAAGGAGTGGCGTCCAGCCATCCTTGAGCAGCGGCGCAACGTGCTCGTTCCGCCGCACGATGAACGCGCACGCTACGGCACACGTGGCGATGAGCCCAATGGTGATGAAAGGCGTGGCCGTGCCGATGCCGAGGATGAGCAGCGTCGAGGTAACGCCGAGTAGCGTCATTGTGACAAGGTCGCCGAGACACGCTGCTACGGGCGGCGCGATGTTGTCTACAAAGGCGTGAGGTGTGAGGCAGGAGCAAGGGCTGCGCGTGTGCACCACGCACCAGGGTCGCGCCCGAACCTGCGGCAGAGGACGATGAGGAAGGACATGAAGGAGCCGAGCAGGATCGCAGAGAGGCATGCTGCGGACATGGCAGTTGACGCGACCATCATGAACCTAGGTCTGGTTGAGCGAGTGCTTCAAGAAGAAACAAGTACAGCACCTACTCGTTGAAGCCCGATTTCGGAGCGCCTGGCGCGGGTGGTAGGGGACGTGGTCGTCGGTGGTCATGGCCGTGACTGCGTAGATAGTGGAAGGCCGCGTTTCTCGGCTCTGATAGTGCGGGCCCCCGCGACTCGTCGCCTACACCTGGGATGACCGCGCTGAGGAAGAAGGAAACGCAAGCAGCAATGAAGGAGACGGCGGCCGCTTGTACTTGGAGGAGCGCGAGGTTTCCGAGAATGATAGTATTGCGCACGGAAGGGGTGTCAAGGTCGCCCATGTTCGCGGCGGTGCTGAGGCGAGCAGAGAGGTTCATCTCGATGTTGCCTTTTAGGTTGAGGATGACGGGAACGATCATAATGAGCTCATTGATCCTCGTCATGGCCCGCCAATGCTATTACAGCCTGAGTTGCAGACCAATAGCCTCGGGATGCAACGCACTGATATTGTGTCTAACAGTTCGCCTGTGAACAACAGACCAACGGTGGTAAACAGCAGTGTCGGCAGGGTCTGCCAGTGAATCTGCGTGAGCGCTGCAGCCACGCGCGCGAGTGACGGCACACGTACCTCCCAGACGATTGTGTGTGTCTGCCTCCAGATGCTCCCTGGGTCACCTGGGGACTTGTCACGCCAGCGAGCCTGCGCCTTTGGGCTGAGAAGAGCACGCTCGCCGTTGTCGCCGTCGTCAGAGTCATAGTCGTCGACTGGCGGGTGGTGTGAGCCACCAGCTTTGTAGGGATTCGGGGTGACTGAGACCTCGTCGAGGTGGGACATCTCTATGTCTTGGTCAGAATCAGAAGTGGTTAGAGTGGGCGAGAAGGAAGGGTCGGGCGAGGGCGAGGGAGAGGGAGAGGGCATGTGCGGCTAGGCGAGCATCGTACTTGTGACTGACAGCAACAGAGTCGACTTCCCGCAAAGGCAGTCCATTAGCACCGTGGGAATACCGCTTGTTGTGGCGGGCGCAAACCTTGTCCCGCTCTCTCCTGCGCTTCCCCTCCTCCGCGTCCTCCTCCTGGCTCTCCTCGTCGTCCAGCGCGCCCCGCACGGCCTTCAGTAGCCCAGGGAACGCCCTCTGCGCTCGCACCATCCCCCCCTCCCCCCTAAACGACGCCCCTCAGAGCGCGTTCACCCGCACGGCACCATGTCGTCCTCTCTGGTTCAGTTCCCTGTGGTCCCTCCCTTCCGCCCCCAGCTCGTCAAGAACAGCCCGGATATCGTTCCTCCAACAGAAGAACTCGAAGTCCTTCAAGCCGACCTTAAGGAACTCCGTCGGCGCATCGAGGAGCGCGCCAGGAAGGCTGACGATGATCTGCGCACTATCGAGGAGTCCATGAGGAAGATGAAGGAGAAGGAGAAGGGTAAAGCAAAGGCGGTTGAGCGTGTCAAGCGGGAGAGAGACTGTGCGTATTATCTCCAGGCGTTTCCACCCGCTAATCTGACCGAGCCAACACCGTTCTCCCCTTGCTGCCCCTTGTGGTCTTTCGGTTGCTTGAACCCGTGCTCTTCTGTGGCCCATCCGTCTGTGGTTATCATACGCCATCCTCACTCTCTACAACGGCCTTCATCCGATGCCTCCGCCATACATACTCGGTGGGCACTGTACTCGAACACGGCCTCGGACCTCTGATCTTGCTTTGGCCTCTTATCCTGCATTGTTTGCTCTGATGCACTTTGTTCCTCGTATCTGCCTGCGGCGTCCCATTGTCGCCTTCTTGCGTTCTGCGTTCCTCTCCGCGATACAGTCACGCCCCTCCCTGTCGAAACCAACGAAACGCGAGCAAGTTCACATTCACATTCCGCTGCTCCCACCCGCTTTTCATCGCAGCCTCTCGCCGTATCTTCTTCTCGGTCATCAATAGATGCTCGGAAATCGTAAGCGTTCCCTCGTTTCAGAATTATGCGGCTCTAGAACGGCTGCAGGATGCTCGATGACAAGAAAAAGAAGAAGAAACGGAAACGAGATGATGACTCGGATGATGATATCGGTAGAGTCTACGTGCCTGCGTCTGTAGAAAAACTCTAATTGCGGCCTGTCTAGAATCACATAGTGGTAAAGGACACAAGCCAACACCACCTCCAAATCCCCAACCGTTTATCCCTAAGGCAGCCAAGCCCACTGGCTCCTTTGCTCACCTCCCCCAAAAAGTACCTTATCTACCTTAGACCCGCGTTCAGCAGCTCATTGCCCTCAACAGCCTCCTTCTGGTCCCGACTTCACCCCTCCTCAGATAGCACAGCTACTTTTTCTCAAACCACCAGTACCGCCACCTCCTATACCGGGTCCTAGCAAGCCCACAGATGTCATGGAAGATTTCAGCAAGTCGAAGCAACCATCGCAGGTGCTCGTGAACACCTTCTACACCAGTGTCGAGCCATATCTCCGTCCGATCAAGGAGGAGGACCTTGGTTTCCTTGAGTACACCGGCGACGAGGTGGAACCCTATATCATGCCGGAGCTCGGGCAACACTATTCTGAGCAGTGGGAGGACGAGGACATCACAATGTACGACGCCGTGTTACCCTCGACGCAGGCAATTCGCGCGAGCAGTAGCTACGGCCGGCCCGCGTCGGCCGCACCTGTGCCGCGGTGGGACCCAGCAACACTGAATGATGATGACCTATTCGTCGAGGAGCGCGGGCATGGGCCGCTTACAGAGCGTCTCGTCAGTGCGCTGCTACCCGTCGAGGACTCGGTCGTCTGGAAAGGTGTCAAGGCCGCGGAGGAGGCAATGGAGGGTCGCCATGGCGTCGGCGTCGGCACGGCTGCAGGCCGGCAGGTCATCGTCGAGGACCTCGAGCGGCGAATCAAGGACAGTCTGAAGTACCACAAGATTCTCGAGACGAATGTGAGCCAGACGCGCACGTACCCTACCCTACCGAAGCTAATTTCGTGCTGCGCAGCCTGACTACACGGATCCTGTAGACGACCCAATCGCGAGCGCGCTGCGGCAGGCACAACGCGAACTGCGCACGGTCGTCGCAACGAACAAAGCCCGCAAAGCGCGGCTACTTGCGATCGCGAAGGACCGGCTTGGCCATCAGGAGTACGTCGAGGCGCGCGACGCGCTGGACAAGAACATCCTCGCGCTGTACACAAAGCTCCAGAAGAAAGATGGCCCCAAGGCATCAAAGAAGAAGAAGGCCAAGGGCGCTGCGCCCGTCAGCAACGGCACAGGCGACTCCTCGGCGCCGCCCGCGCTTGGCGCATGGCCGTCTGCGGCAGGACTCGGACCTGACGAGGAGCTTGCGCTCCGCGTGCCTGATGCGCTCGCACAGCTCGTCGGCGCGCGGAGACAGTGGGTCGACGGCGTCGGGGGCGTGTTCGACGCGATGGAGCGCGCGCAACCGGGGCGCGTATGGGGCCTGCCTCAGCACAGCGTGTACGAGAGCCTCGATGCTGAGGTGGCGACGCTGCTTGCGCGCGACGCGCCTCCGGACGCGCTGGGCAAGGGCAAGGCGGCGGAGGGCGTGCGGGGCCCGTAGCGGTGGCGGTAACGTTATTACTCAGTGCTCTTTGCTTTGCTATGTATTTTCTGTGTCGCGATGGACGTCTTCGCGGTCAATGTCACCGTCTCCCAGGGGTGCATGGTCTCATGATCCCATGCTGATGTATCTTGCTGTATTCTTTCTGCGCACTGATTGGCGGTCGGGGTGGATCGTGGAGTGGGGCAGCTTGCTGTTGTGATCAGGAACCAGGAACGTGTCGGAGATGATCTAATCGCTACGTTGAACCATGACTCCATCCCCTGTCGCAGACACCGGCGGGCGCAGCCCTCTCGCAGTGCTGACAATCGCAGGCTCGGATTCAGGAGGTGGGGCGGGCATTCAGGTGCATAAACAGAGCGCGCGGACTGCAATAAACTCATTGGTGGCCTCAGGCAGACCTGAAAACGTTCACCGCGCTCGGATGCTACGGCACCTCCGTCGTCACTGCGCTAACAGCCCAGAACACACAGGGCGTGCAAGGCGTACACGCCGTGCCACCTGCGTTCGTCGAACAGCAGGTGTGTAACCCCTTGTTTAACCGAGCCCCGTCTCTCGCGGCCGACCGAGACCTCTGATGACGGCCTACCCTGCAGCTCCGCTCCGTCCTGGACGACATCCCCATCACCGCGCTCAAGACCGGCATGCTCACCGATGCTGCCATCGTGCGCACCGTCGCGCAGGCCCTGCGCGCGCTCCCGGACCCCGCGCCCCCGCTCGTCGTCGATCCCGTATGCGTGTCGACGTCCGGCCACGCGCTGCTCGCGCCCGACGCGCTCGGCGCGCTGGTGGCCGAGCTGCTCCCGCTCGCGACCGTCGTCACGCCGAACGTCCCCGAGGCCGCGCTGCTGCTGCGCGAGGCGAACGGCGCAAACGCGGGCAGGCCGATCGGGACAGTCGACGACGCGCTGCGCGCCGCGCGCGAGCTGCTTGCCCTCGGGCCCCGCGCGGTGCTGCTCAAGGGCGGGCACCTCGCGCGCGCGCGCATCGCGGACGTCGAGCGCGCCGCGCGCGCGTGCGACCCGCCCGCGCGCGTCGAGCGCGCCGCGCTGCTCGGAGAGAACATGGAGATCCTCGCGAGCGCGGAGCCCGAGTGGGGGGGCGGGACGTCGTCGTGGACGTGCTGTGCGCGCGCGGGCGCGATGGCGCGCCGGCCCAGTGCACGCTGCTCGTGCGGCCGCACATCGGGTCGACCAGCACGCACGGCACCGGGTGCACGCTCAGCGCCGCGCTCGCGTGCGCGCTGGCGCGCGGAGACTCGCGTGCGTGCCCGATGCCAGTCCGGGTGTGCCGCGTGGGGTTTGAGCTGACTTGGACGCGCGCACTGCAGTGCTCGAGGCGGTCGAGAGCGCCGCGGCGTACACGCACCACGGTATCGCGCGCGCGTTCCCGCTTGGCAGCGGCCACGGTCCGCTGAACCACATGCACCCGCTGCTCCCGCGGGCGGTCTCCGAGCGAGTGCTCCCCCGCTCCTTCTTCCGCACCAGACGCTGACGACGGCGCGCCAGGCCGACGGCGGGGAACCCGCACCCGCTCGTGCGGCTCCTCATCCGCTCGAATGCGGATGTGTGGCGGCAGTACGTCCAGCACGACTTTGTGCAGCAGCTTGGGCGCGGCACGCTCGCGCGCGAGCGCTTTGTGCACTTTATTGTGTACGCCGTTGCGCCCTTGAGGCCTGATCGGCGCGTTTGGTCTCACGCTTCCCCTGCAGGCAGGACTACCACTATCTCAAGTACTACGCGCGTGCGAATGGGTGCGCCCGCTATTTTCCTTACCCTCTTGCGATTACGCTCACTCGCTGGGCCCGCCCGCAGCCTGCTCGCGGCCAAATCGCCGGCGTACGCCGATTTTGCCGCGGCTGCGCAGACTGTGCTCTCCATCGTGCGTGAGAGCGCGACGCACGTGTCGTTCTGCGCGCGGTGGGGCGTCGACCGTGTTGCGCTCGAGAGCGCGCCCGAGTCCCCGGCATGCACCGCATACGGCGCGTACATCCTTGACATCGGGCTGCAGGGTGCGTGCCTGTCTTTGGGCGTCGAGGAGGCTACTGACACCATATCATAGGGGATGCGGCAAGCCTCGTGATGGCGGTCGCAGCGTGCCTGCTAGGCTACGGCGAAGTAGGACTGTGGCTCAAGCGCGAGGCGCAGCTTCCGCAGAGCTGGGTGCAGATCGAGGGCAACCCGTACCACGAATGGATTGAGGACTACTCTGGTGCAGAGTACCAGGCGGCCGTCAGGGCTGGCATAGGTGCGTGTAGGGACTACTGGTGTATCGCGCCGCGATAACGTATGTGTTGTGTTGGGCAGAGCGCATCGAGGCGCTCGCAGTCGCGGACCCGCCGACACCCACGACGCTGGCGCGGTGGCAGGCGATCTGGGGTAGGTGCACACAGCTGGAGAAGCAGTTCTGGGATATGGCGATGAATCTCGCATGAATGAATACTAGAGTGCAGGAAGCAGAACGGAAAATAGACAAAGCAGGTGTGGACTACAGTGTACCACAGAGATCTTGTATCCGACGAGCGCATGCTATGCATCTTCCGGCTCAGGCGTTAGGCTCGACACCGCGCTCAGTGCGGGCGACGCGGGCTCGTCCTTGGGCAGGTTGAGCGTTGCCGTCTCGATGGCGATCTCGATTTTAGGGCCCGACTCTTGCTTTACCACGACCACCTTCTTTGACTTCGATTTGACCACCCGCTGCGCACTGGGGCAGAGGCCCTGCTCGCTCAGGGTACACTGGTCGCATTTTGGACCAATTGGGACGCAGATGACCTGTCCCTCAGTGAGCGACAGCAGGCTGTTTGAGAGAGCTATCCAGACCTGACCAAAACCGACAAGGAGATGGTTGATTTCCTTGTGGAATTCCACGGGAAGCCAAGATTCCAAATTGACTCTGCGTCGTTCGATTCGCATCAGCGAAATGCCTCAAGGGTATATGCCCTCACTCTACCTCGTTTCCTCAGGCGTCTTGGTTGGCGGTTTATGCCACCCTAATCGGTTGGTGATCCGGTGTACATGGACATCTACACCAATGCCAACATTTCTGCCGTGCTTGTCAGCACCGGAATGACACTGAGTGACGTCTACACGTACATGTTCCACGCAGCGTGAAGGCACAGGAACGCCATTTTCGGCCCAACGCCAGGCAGCGAGCACAGTTCCTCTGCTGTCTTTGGCACATCCGAGCCGAACTCGTCCCGCAGCTTCTGCGCCGCCTGGCGCAAGTATCTGTATACATTCAGCATTTCGCACGCAGCCCGAGCAGGAAGAGGAAGACGCACTGCGTCTTGCGGCGCCAGAAACCAACCTTGTTGATGGCGTCTGCAATCGCCTGCTCGGGTGCCCCGAGCAACGCGTCGAGGCTGAGCGTCCCACCAAGCGCGGCGCGCAACCGGTCGAGCGAGGCGTCCGTCACCTCATCTTTCGTTTGCGAGGAAAGCATGAGCGCGACGAGCGTCGCGAAGCGCTGGTTCTGTACGCTGTCAGCTCTCGAGCGTGCCACGGGGATGTAGGATAGAACGCACCCGGGGATCGGTCTCCTTCCGCTTGGCAGTGTCGCACCCCATCGTGTCTACAGGCGCGGGTACGCGCGCGCGCATCTCTCGAATCGCACCGTATGTCTCGTGCCAGCGCGCGGGCGCTGGGTGCGGCGTTGCGCGCGCCTGCTTGATCGCCGTGCCCTTGCGGGGCGACGCGTCGGGCTCGGCTTTGGCAGCGGCACGACGCTTGGTCGTGCGCGTTGCAGCCACGGAGTGCTCCTCCTTCAGCGCGGTCTCTTCGTCTTCTACCTTGACGCGTTTCGAGCGGCGCAGGGAGGACCCTGGGGCGGCGTCGTCACTGGAACCGGGCTCCTCGAGTTTGAAAAGCGTCACGGAGGAGTCAGCCGTGCTCTTGATGGAGGCGATCTTGCGCGTGACTTGTTTCAAAGCGCTGTTCTTTCTCTTCATTTTTGCGAAAAAGGGACTGCGAAGAAAAGCGGCGAGTGCGAGGCAGTAAGCGCCCTGCAGTGCATAAGTGAGCTACGCGAGCTGACGTAATATCCGAGACTGTCAAACGGAGTTACCTCGATGTGAGTTCAAGACGTATCTCGGACTACTTTCAACCCAATCAACTGCGTGGAGGGGTTCTTCACATGGCTGTTCAGCGATATCCGGCAACATCACGTCCCGACGGTACGCTTGCATACTGCCCGCTTTAATCGTCGCACACCATGCCATGGATGACTGATACTTGTCTGCAGACCAGCATGATCTCCTCGGACCTATCGCCACCAGCGATCAGTCAGAAGTCCGCGTCTTTGTGCAGCGTTTCAAAAGCAAGAATTTTGGTCTATGCGATCTAATGGCCAATGGTATCGTTTCGTCCGCGGCGATCCCTGGGCCTCTCGGGGAATTTGATGGCATCTTGAGTGCTAAGCGTCTCTGTCAACCTGATGTAGGCGTCGGCATACATTCTCGCATTTTTCTTCAGTTTTCACGCTCGCCTCAGGAATTTTCGGAATGTTTCAAGCACCGGTGCATCACTGACGACGCATACAAGTCCTTCTTTTCGGACGACCCAGACGAGCTTCCAGACGCTCCCCATACGACCACGGGAGAGATGGTTCACTACACTCACATCTGGCAGAGCCCTCAGCTGTTGCTATTGGACAACTACCTAGAGAAGAAAGAAGCTCAAGTGCGCAACCTCCTGCAGGACTTTCTGGTCGGATTCGAGGAGAACGACTCTGGCGAGATTGGGTGCGCCCATGGATTGTGAGCAACATTTCGTTCATCATCAGTATTCCTGGCCGACCAGTTGGACGCAGTGGCACAGATTGGCCTTTTCACCTGGTTGTGCACGCCAAAGAAACTAGGGATGACTACCAATACACGCCAACAAGTGATTTCCATCTTCGCATTGATGGCCTTCCGCGGTGCATCCTCGAGGTCAATTCGACCGGGCGAGTCGCATGTCCAGATCGGTACTGGATGCTTTTGCAAGCTGCCTGTCTTGCCCGACTTGCCAATTCCTTACGCAAGCCTGGTACAAATAAGCCAGTGGTCATCATGGCAATATACGTTGACGTCAGATTCGTTGCCACACAAAATCTCTTGTGTCAACCCGACCCACTTAGTAATGAGGTAACATTCTCGAGGAAACCGTCGGTCAGCGGTGGTGGCTAACACACGTTGTGAAGGTTCGATACTTGTCCAGAGAGTTTGACCTGAGGACGCGCGAGGGAGCGTTCGAATTTATGTTTCGATTGTACAATCTCAAATCCCAACTGGTGCTTGGTATTAATGGGCTTGACCCCGACTTGTACCAGCGGATCCAGGACGTGAAAAACGAAGTTTTCAACAGGCAGCTCAATTTTTTTATTTCTACAACGAAGCCTCCGTCTAAGTGGAAGTGCGGTGACTCCAGCGGCGCACACGACCCTGCCCAGCCGGGACCTTCTCATGACGCTCAGACGCGAAGGTACATCCTTGATGAACCAGCAATCCTGAAGATTCTCAAAGCATCGGGTTACACGCTCACCAATGAGGAAATTGATGGCCTCATAAGATTAACCCCTGTGCGCATCCATCTGTTATGCGTTGTAACCACAACTCAATTCTCACTGCTAGGTGAAACCTTCGATGCGTGAAGCCACGGCGGCTGACGGATCAAAGGTCGTCATCAAACCTCTGGATAGCAAATCAGACGAACTCAAGATTCTACGATACTTGAATGCCATCAAATCCCCGAGGAACCATACCATCGAGCTTGCCGACGCCTTCGAACATCCAGTAGGGAGAGCCATCGTGTTGCCTTGGTGTACTCCTCTGCGCGAGCTTCTGGACTTTTGACGGTATCCCCATGCAGCCTTGGGTCTTCGCACCCAATTCTTGGAAGGTGTCGCGTTCTTGCACGAGAACAAGATTGCCCACCTTGATCTGAATCCCTCCAATGTCGTCGTCAAGGTCGACGGCCCTCTGTCTGCGCGCTCGCTGCGGCTGTTGATCATAGACTATGGCTTGTCCATGTTCGTCGAGGGCGAAGAGACGCTGATTGACTACTGGTGTGGAACGCGTGGATGGATCGCTCCCGAAGCTGGTACGGAACATGGGCCGGATGTGGAGTATAGTCCGATACTGGCTGATCGGTGGGCGTGCGGACGGATGATAGAGTATTTCTCTGGGTACATTCCTCGGGGGAACGACAGCCCGACAACTTCAAGTCTCTGCCTACAGCTGCTGAGTGCTGACCCGAAGCTGCGCCCTCGTCTCGAGAAGGTGATTGAAGCTATTCGAAACTCGGCGTTCGACGATGGCAAACGGAGGGCGGAGGTGGATGGCAATGATCTGCCTGAGAAGCGCCAACGAACGGACCGGTGTGTCATTCAGCGCCTATACTATCTGGGCATTTCCCAATCCGCATGTAGCGTCGTCGCCACCGATAGCCCAAAGCTCCCGAGTCCCAGTCGACCGAGCGAATACCCCGAATAGCTGCTGAAACGAGGCCCGAAGCCCTCAAGCATATCTTGCTCGGTCCGTCGTGTTCCAGCGACGGTTGTTTTGTAGTAATAATGCCCTGTGGCGTCCACGGGGTAACGATGTCAATGGCATGCCAACGGATCTCGTCGCTTCCTCTCAGGGCGTAGGACTCTTTATTCACTTTGTATCAGTATGTAGATGAGATGAGTTATAATATTGACTCGCATCCCGGTGTGTGCCAATAAGAGAGAGTACCCTCCACGGCCAGCCAGAGAAGTGAGTGTTGTCGGGCGTGGCGGAGGGTACCGTTGTCTGACTGAATACCTGGAGCCCGAGTCAAATCTCACTAGCACTGCTATCGCATTGTAACAACTGCGAGCGCGTCGTCGCGTCCCGCGGTTGGCCGCTCGTGAATGTAACACATAGTGCACGATCTAGGTGAGTTCAGTAGTGATGAGATATATGATGCCTGGGAATGGGGATGGTTCCTTGGCCCTATCGAAAGGCGAGCCCTATGACTCAGACTCCACGTTCCTTCTGCGAGCCTACCTCCTCCTGCATTCAGTATACAGTCAGCATGAGCTACGAGAATAGCAAATCGTCCATTTGACTTCAACTTTACAAGAAACAATAGCTTATATTCGATACATAGGGTGACATTCACTCATACAACCAGCCTACGTCAACGCCACCAACGCAACTGAAACCATACTCGAAACCAGAACCCATGAAAAGGACAACTGTAATGGAGGCGCGCTGTTTGATCCCGGTACAGGCAAAAAATGCTTCGCGTCCTCCTTCTGCTGCGAGGCCGACTCCTACGTCAAGTCGGCATAGAGCGTCTGAGCACGGAATGACACCAGGCAAGGCGGCGTGGCGCACCTTGAACGCAACGAGACCGATGATTATCCCGCGCGAAGAACGCAAACGCGATGAAGAGCCAGATGACGCCCCACACTGGCTCGGGTCCACTGGGTTCAGCAGGTGTGTTGTGTAGGGAGCGATGCAGCAAGACGCACCTCGTGAGGGAAAGCATCCGCAGATATCCGCGAACGCAGACGCGTCGGACGAATTGACCTTGCGCGCAATGGTATCGTCTGCCGGGCCCGGACTGAGCGCTCCGCCGCCGCACCAGGGCGACCGCAACGACGCACCGATCACGTCCCAGAGGACATACAGGCACGACATGACGCCGATGAATAGGACCTGCGCGTGTGGCACTGTCACCAAACACGGGCGTGCATGCGCGTGGGAACACATACGAGGTAGCGCAGCGCCTCGCCGCCGGCGACGAACCAGAAAAGCACGATAAGCCCGGACATGCCGAGCAGCAACACCCACGTCCTATGCGCACGGGAGGATCAGCTGCCTGTCCGGCCCTGCAAAGGAGCCAGGAACATGCACAGGAGGTTGCGCCGCGCCACCAGAGCGTGACGAGGAAGAAGGCCGCGAGGACGAGGCTCGCGCCCTTGCTCGCGTTGGTGTCGAACCCGCACGCGATGAGCGCGGCACCGACGAGCGACGAGCCGAGGTAGCCGCGGGGAGCGTCAGCCACGGGATCCCGCCGGACATGGACGTCGCGCCGCCTCGTCCGCTGCGCGCGCGGGGTGTGTCAGCGGGAACGATGAGCAGGCCGAGGAGGCTGGCACGCACGGTCGAGCTCGATCGAGTGTATATGCGCGCATGTGAGCACGCCGACGAGCGCATGGCTCATCTTCCAGCCCCGCGCCAGAGCGAGTCAGCACACCACGATAAAGCGAGCGATGTACGAACGCGCGGGCGCGGCGCACCTCATGGAACCCGACCGTGAGCAACCTATGGCAGAGCGCTAATCAGCGCTAGGCCGCACAATCCCCGCCAACTGACCAAGTACGCACTTGAATGGATATACTACCCCACTACCCTGTCACCCTTGCCGGTATGTGCAACCGACGCGTAGATAGCACGCACTGATGAAGTTCAAATATGGGACATGCCTGCGCCACCCCCGCACATTCAGTGTTCATTCCAAGGAGCAGCAGGGCTAGCACGCACCAAGTATTGCAATGACAATGATGTAGCATCCTGCGACAATGAGGGTCGTGCGTTGCGTTGCATTCGGCGTGATGCGCGAGTCAAAGTCGCGCGCGTGCAGTTCGTGAGCGTCGTAAGCTTGAGGAAATAACAGAGACATCGTTCGTAGTGGTAGGAGGGAGAGGTGGTGGTAGCGGGCAGAGGCAAGGGTATCGTACTACTAGATTAATAGTGGCGGCGGTGCGTGGGGCACAGCAAGGCGCAGGCCGCAGCTGCATAGGGTTTGTGATCAATATAATCAAGTACTACATAAGTTAGTCTTGCCACCGCTTGCAACGCCTTGGCGCATCTGGGGCCTGGACACAGATGACGTCACGCGATTGTGGTCATAAGGAAATAGGTCATTGCGGGGGGAATCTTACATGCCGGCACGCAACACAAGGGGCAAGGCAAAACACACGCAGCACGGACGGAGACAGTGAGAGAGAGTACAAGGGAAACACCATAACAGCGAAATCTCTGACGGTGGTGTGCTCAAGAGCTCGTCGTCAGCTCGGTCCTCCCCACGCTCCTTCCCCGCCATGTCATCGGTCTTGGAACTTCGAGCAGCAGGGGGTCGGGGCTTGAACTTGTGATCCTCAGCGGCCTCGAGAGTGTAGTATGACGTGCCTCAGGAACCACCTTGACGGACGCCTCCAGGTTGCCACGATAACGGCGGAGCTTGAAGCGGTTCAAGTGGAGGACATCGGTGATCGTGTTGTTGAGGAGGCCCGAGTCGTGCGAGACGATGATGGACACGTAGTGCGTACCAAGGCCCTTGAGGTATCCCTCGAGCCAAGCAATATTGACAACGTCCAAATGGTCGGTCGGCTCATCGAGCAAGAGGATGTCGGCCTTTTGAAGAACATCACGCGGGCAAGCGCGAGCTTCATCTTCCAGGCACCAGAGAGCGAGCCAATAGCGGACCTCTGGCGCTCATCGTTGAAGCCGACGGACGCGAGGGCCTCGATAACTTCCTGCTCGTCCGCGAGGATGCGCTTGTCGGTGAGGATAAACGTCAAGACAGAAGTATCTCCTTGAAACCATCGATGTCGTGCTCCACATGAACGTGCGGACCTCATCAGCGAAGGGAAGGCCTCAACTTGTCTATAAGCCGAAAAGCGTCAGCGACCATAGTTTCAAACAGCCTGAAACTAAGACCACCCGTTGGCGATTGCACACATGAGCATCGACTGCCAGTACCTTCTTACCAGAGACCGTAGCGGGGATGAGAGCACCATATGCGAGCAAGAATTGGCAGCCGCACAGGTCCTCCTCCTCCTCTTCGTCACCCTCCACATCGGCCTCACGCCTTCCGACACGGACCAGACGGCCCACTCGCGAGCGATCAAGACCCGCAAGGCCCGCCGCATGGATGGCAGCATCTGTATACACTCAGCACCTCGCACGCAGCTCGAACAGAAGAGGGAGACTCACTGTGCCTTGCGACTCCAGGATCCAACCTTGTTGATAGCATCTTCCACGCGTACGCCGGTTCCATGAGTAGCACATCGAGGCTGAGCATCGCACTGAGCGTGGCGCGCAGCCGGTTGAGCGAGGCGTCCGTGACCTCCTTTCGTTGCGAGGAAAGCATGAGCGCGACGGGCGTCGCGAAGCGCTGATCTTGCCACTGTCAGCCTTCGAGCGTGCTAAGGATAGAACACACCGGCCGTGCTTTAGTGGAGGCAACCAGGGGTACCTGGTGTATGAGATGCTTCAAGCGCTGCTTGTTTTCCTCATACTTGTATGAGCGCGCTAGGCTATGTTGGACTATGCTTGATTAGCGTGAGATCTGATGCCTGTTTATATAATGCGGTCTGTGTGAGTTGACGTAATCATGACTCAGCGATTTGAACGGCGTCTCGAGCTCCCTGAACAAGTTCAAGTCCCTGTTCAAGTCCCACCTCCTCACATTATTCAATCCAGGCTCCACGTCCCCCGAGGCTAGTTGCACTTAGTCTGGGGTCATGGGTGATTCAACTTTACACATCACTTTCATCTGGTGGATGAAGACTTTGAAGTCGTTGATGGCACGCCAAGGGCGGTCGTGATTCCTTGGAGTGACGCTATCAACTCTATCGACTACCTTCGGAGCCAATCAGGAATATGTCATTCAGGGGCCTGCGCAAGTATTCGTTGACTCTCTGGAAGCTTGATCCTCCCATCTCACACCCGTCTCCCGATGCCCCTGTCACCGCTCGGGAGGACCTTGAATCTGTCGTTCGTAGTAACCGCGTAGAACTGCGTTCGAACCAAAAGATCTCGGACTGCTTTCAACTCGCCCAACTGCATGGAAGTGTTGTTCACATGGCTGTCCAGCTACGTCGAGCATTGTCGGAAGTCCGCTTTGTTATCCCTTCCCTGCAACATTTTCAGAGCAAGGACCTCGGTCAAGACGATCTAATCGCCAATGAGATCTTTCCAGCTGCGTCGAGCTGCCAGCGTCTCAAAGAATTTGATAGCCTCTTGATGCTAAGCGTCTCTGTCAACTTGATGTAGGCGTCAGCATGCACTCTCGCGTCTTCCTGAGTTTTCACGCTCTCCTCAGGAATCCCGGGAATGTTTCAAGCGTATGTGCCTGACCGACGACACATTATACAAGTCCTTCTTCTCGGACAACCAAGACGAGCTTCCAGATGCTCCCCATACGACTATGGGAGAGATAGTACACTACATTCACATTTGGCAGAGCCTCAGCTGTTACTACTGGACAACTACCTAGAGAAGAGAGAAAAGCAAGTGCGCAGCTCCTGCAAGACTTTCTGGTCGGATTCAATGGGAGCCATTCTCACGAACCGGGATGCGTCCATGGATTGTGAGCAACATTCGTTCATTATCAGTGTTCCTGGCCGACCAGTTGGACGCAGTGGCACAGATTGGCCTTTTCGCCTGGTTGTGTGCACCGTGAAACCTGAGAAAGACTATCAGTACACGCCGAGAAGCAGTTTCCATCTACGCATTGATGGCCTTCCGTTGTGCATCCTCGAAGTCAGTTCCGCCGAGCTCGGAGCCGAAAGCCCAGATCAGTATCTCGTGCTTTTGCAAGCTGGCTGTCTTGCTCGACTTGCAAATTCCTTACGCAAGTCCGGTACAAATGAGCCGGTGGTCATCATGGCAATACACGTTGACGCCGAATTCGTTGCCACACAATATCTCTTGTGTCAACCTGACCCACGTAGTAATGAGGTAATATTCTTTAGGAGATTGTCGGTCGGAAACGGTGGCTAACACACGTTGTGAAGGTTCGATACTTGTCCAGGGTGTTTGACCTGACAACACGCTTGGGAGCGTTCGAATTTATGTTTCGATTGTACAATTTCAAACCTCAAGCGGTTCATGGCAAAGATGGACTTGACCCCGACTTGTTCACGCGGATCTGGTTCATGAAAAGCGAGGTTATCACAAGGAAGCTTGACTCTTTAACTCCCGCAGCAGAGCCTCTGTCTAAGCGGGGGCGCGGTGGTGCCAGCGACGCACACGACTCCGAGTCTGCCCAGTCGGGGTCTTCTCATGACGCTCCAACGCGAGGGCACATCCTCGATGAGCCAGCAATCCTGAAGATTCTCAAAGCATCGGGTTACACGCTCACCGAACAAGTTGATGGCTTCGAGTTATTAACTCCTATGCGCATTCACTTTTTATACATCGCCACCACAACTCAATTCTCACTACTAGGTGAAACCCTCGACGCGTGAAGCTACGGCGGCTGACGGATCAAAGGTCGTCATCAAACCTCTTGACACCGAATCGGACGAACTCAAGATTCTACGATACTTGAATGCCATCAAATCACCGAGGAACCATACCATCGAGCTCGTCGACGCCTTCGAACATCCCGTGGGGAACGTCATCGTGTTGCCTTGGCGTACTCCTCTGCGCGAACTTCTGGACTTTCGACGGTATCCCCACGCTGCCCTGGGCCTTCGCACCGAATTCTTGGAAGGCGTCGCGTTCTTGCATGAGCACAAGATTGCCCACCTTGATCTGAATCCATCCAATGTCGTCGTCAAGGTCGACGGTCCTCTGTCTGCGCGCTCGCTGCGGCTGTTGATCATAGACTATGGCTTGTCCATGTTCGTCGAGGGCGAAGAGACGCTGCTTGATTGCTGGCGCGGAACGCGTGGATGGATCGCTCCCGAAGCTGGTACGGAACATGGGCCAAGTGTGGAGTGCAGCCCGATACTGGCTGATCGGTGGACGTGCGGACGGATGATGGAGTATTTCTCTGGGTACATCCCTCGGGGGAACGACAGCCCGAGAGTTTCAAGTGTCTGCCTAGAGCTACTGAGTGCTGATCCTCAGCTGCGCCCTCGTCTGGAGAAGGTAATTGAAACTATTCGAAGCTCAGCGGTCGACGGTGTCAAACGGAGCGCGGAGGCAGATGGCAATGATTTGCCTGAGAAGCGCGCGCGGATAAACTGGTGCGTCTTTTCACGTATATACTATCCGGGCATTTCCCAATCTGCATGTAGTGTCGACGCCGCCGATGCCCAAAGCTCCTAGTCGATCGAACGAATATCTTCAATCGCTGCTGAAAGCCTGAAACGATACCCGAAGTCCTCATGTATATCTTGTCCAGTCCGTCGTGTTCCAGCGACACTTGTTTAGTAGCAATAATCGCCTGTAGCCTCCACAGAAGTAATATTCCGACGGATCTCGTCGTTTCCTCCCGGGACATAGGAGTCTTTATTCACTTTGTATCAGTATGGTGTAGATGAAATGTGTTATAAGATCGACTCGCATCCCGGTGTGCGCCAATACAAGTACTTTCTGCGGTTAGCCAGGGGAATGGGTGTTGTGAGGTGGGGCTCGACTCCGCTTGCCAGTGGTGGCGGGGCGGAGGGTATCGTCGTCTGACTGGATACCTAGAGCCCGAATCAAATCTCACTACAGCTGAATTCAAAATGATAGGCCCTTTTTCAACAGCCCTTCAGAACAGGCGGGGTTTTAATGTCAGCATATCCCTCTCGCAAAAACTACACAAAAGTGCAGTTCGCGCGGTGCAATCATATTGGGCACTGGCCGGGTTTACTCAGTCGGCGTCGTTCTCGCTATCCAGAAAACTTGCGTGTTCGTCTTACCTCACGCACGGTTGAGGCCACTCTGATTGGCTGGGGCTTATTTACATGCTCCGCCCGAATGCTGTTCTGAACGGACGTCAGCGCGGGGCCTATGTTTTTGATTTCGACTGTAATGCTGATCTAATGTCTTCGTGAGTTGACGTAACCATGACTCAGCGGTTTGAACGAATCGGTTGTCTCCCCGTCTTTGCGGCCCTTGCCCCAGCTCCTACACGTCTTTCAATCTCAACCCAGGCTCCACGGTCCCGCCGAGGCTACTAGTACTTAGCCTTGCAGTCATGAGTGATTCGACACTCCGCATCGCCTTTGTCGTGATGAGTGAAGACTTCAAACCTGTCGGCACGCCAAGTCTAGTCGAAATCTCTCTGAGCGATACTGTCTTTGACCTTGAGGAGCTCATCAAGAATGAGATGTTCATACAGGAGAAGTATTCGCTGGATCTCTTCCCACCTCACCCCCGTCTTTCGACGCCCCTGACGACGACTGGGGGCACCTTCGATCTGTCACTCGCATAGCATTACCTTCGCTTGAGAAGATCGGGACCCACTTTCAACCCAATCAACTGCATAAAGGATGTCTTCACGTAGTTGCCCAGCTATGTCGAGCAATATCACTACCGGAAGGTACGCTTGCATAAGGCTCCCTGCTTTAATCATATGCTATCCTTTCTTGGCGCATGTATCTCTCTTTTATCGTTTATGTTGGGATTGATACAGGTGCATATATATCTGGGCTCGATGGCACACTATAAGATAACTGATGCTTGCTTGCAGGCCAGCATGATCTCCAACCTATCGCCACCAGCGATCAGTCAGAAATCCGCTTCTTTATCACTTCCCAGCAGCATTTCCGCGACAATGACCTCGGTCCAGACAATTTAACCGCCAATGATATTATTCCAGCTGAGGGGGACTCGCAGCGTCTGGAAGAGTTTGATGGCATCTTGAGTACGAAGCGTTTCTGTCAACCTGAGGTAGGCGTCGGCATGCACTCTCGCGTTTTTCTTCAGTTTTCACGCTCTTAGACATTCCGGGAATGTTCCGAGCGCATGTGCTTCACCGGCGACCCATGCAAGTCTTTTTTTTCGGACGACCCAGCCGAGTCTCCAAACGCTTTCTCTACGACTGCGGGAGAGATGTATCACTACATTCACATTTGGCGGAGTCCTCAGCTGTTGCTCGAGTGCAACTACCTCGAGAACAAACAAGCTCAAGTGCGCAACCTCCTGCAGGACTTTCTGGTCGGATTTGAGGAGAGCGACTCTGGCGAGACTGGGTGTGCCCATGGATTGTGAGCAACATCTCGTTCGTTATCAGTATTCCTGGCCGACCAGTTGGATGCAGTGGCACGAAGTGGCCTTTTCGACTGGTTGCACACATCAAACAATCCCAGCAAGATTTTCGGTACACGCCAAGTGATTTCCATCTACGCATTAATGGCCTTCCGCGATGCATCCTCGAAGTCAATTCGACCGGGTCGGCCGCAAGTCCAGATCGGTACTGGATGCTTTTGCAAGCTGGCTGTCTTGCTCGACTTGCCAATTCCTTACGCAAGCCCGGTACAAAGGAAGCAGTGGTCATCATGGCAATATACGTTGACGTTCAATTCGTTGCCACACAATATCTCTTGTGTCAACCCGACCCACTTAGTAATGAGGTAACATTCTCGAAGAAACCGTCGGTTAGCAGTGATGGCTAACACACGTTGTGAAGGTTCGATACTTGCCTATGAAGTTTGACTTGAGAACGCGCGAGGGAGCATTCAGATTCATGTTTCGATTGTACAATTTTAAATCCCAGGCGGTCCGAAACAATAGTCGACTTGGCCCCAACTTGTTCACGCGGATCTCGAAGATGAAAGGCGACGTTTCTGACAGGAAGCTAGAAGCTTTAACTTCCACAAAGAAGCCTCCGTCTAAGCGGAAGCGCGGTGGTGCCAGCGACGCACACGACCCTGCCCAGCCGGAACCTTCTTATACCGGCCAAACGCGAGGACATGTCCTCGATGAGCCAGCAATCATGAAGATGCTTGAAGCATCGGGTTACACACTCACCAAAGAAGTCGATGGCTTCGAGAGATTCACTCCTGTGCGCGTCTACTTGTTATGCATCGTGACCACAACTCAATCCTCACTACTAGGTGAAACCTTCGATGCGTGAAGCCACGGCGGCTGACGGATCAAAGGTCGTCATCAAACCTCTTGACAGCGAATCGGACGAACTCAAGATTCTACGATACTTGAATGATATCAAATCACCGAAAAATCATACCATCGAGCTTGTCGACGCCTTCGAACATCCCGTGGGGAACGTCGTTGTGTTGCCTTGGCATACTCCTCTGCGCGAGCTTCTGGACTTTCGACGGTATCCCCATGCAGCCCTGGGTCTTCGCACCCAATTCTTGGAAGGGGTCGCGTTCTTGCATGAGAACAAGATTGCCCACCTTGATCTGAATCCCTCCAATGTCGTCGTCAAGGTCGACGGCCCTCTGTCTGCGCGCTCGCTGCGGCTGTTGATCATAGACTATGGCTTGTCCGTGTTCGTTGAGAGCGAAGAGACGCTGATTGACTGCTGGTGCGGAACGCGCGGATGGATCGCTCCCGAGGCTGGATCGGAAGATGGGCCAGATGTGGAGTACAGTCCGATACTGGCTGATCGGTGGGCGTGCGGACGGATGATGGAATACTTCTCTGGGTACATTCCTCAGGGGAGCGACAGCCCAGCTGTTTCAAGTCTCTGCTTAGAGCTGCTGAGTGCTGATCCGAAGCTGCGCCCTCGTCTGGAGAAGGTAATCGAAGCGATGCGAAACTCGGCGTTCGACGGTGTCAAACGGAGTGCGGAGGCAGATGACAATGATTTGCCTGAGAAGCGCGCACGGTGCGTCCTTTCAAGTTTATACTATCCAGGCATTTTCCAATCCACATGTAGCATCGACGCTGCAGGTTCTAGCACTTGACGGGTGTGCGGACACCCTGGACAAATCCGGTGTAGAACGCCGAATACTCACGGGAGCCCGTCGGACTTGTTCCAAAAGCTGGGCACGCTTGGCTACGAGTACCCTCCACGGTCAACCAGGGGGTGGGTGCTGTGGGATGGGGCTCGACTCCGCTTGGTGGTGGGGTGGAGGGTATCGTCGTCGGATACCTGCCCGGGTCAAATCCCACCTGCTATGGCAATATAACGGCTGCGGGGCATGCCGTCACGTCTTGCGGTTGACCGCTCATGAATGTAGCACATAGTGCACGGTTCAGGCAAGTTTAGTAGCGATGAGACATGTGACGCTTTGGAATAAGGACGATCAAGCTGCGCTCAGTATATAGTCAGCATAAGCTGCGGGAATAGCATATCGTCGGTCTGAATTCATCATACAAGAGACGCCATCTGATATCCGATCCGTCAGGGTAACGTCCATTCATACAACTTGCGTACATCAACGCCACGAGCGCGGTCGAAACTACGCCTGAAACCAGAACCCATAAAAAGAACAACTGTAATGAAGGCGAGCAGTTCGATCCTGGCACGGGCGGAAAACGTGCTCCGCGTCCTCCTTCTGCTGCTGCGAGGCCGACTCCTGCACAGAGTCCGCACGGAGCGGTGACTGAGGCATGGGCATGAAGTGACATCAAGCAGGGCGGAGCAGCGTACCTCTGATACGGTAATGCGACACACTGGTTGAGGTCCACTGGGTCCAGCAGGTGTGTTGTGCAGGGAGCGAGGTAGCGAGACGCACCCCCGCCGCACCAGGGTGACTGCAACGGCGCACCGATCCAGTCTACGTACGGTCGAGCTCGATGGAGTGTATACGCGTGGAGGTGAGCATGCTGACGGGTACGTGGCTCATCTCCCAGCCCCACCCCGGAGCGACTCTGAGCGAGTCAGCACATCATGAAGCGGGCGATGTATGAACGCGCGGCGGGCGCGGCGCACCTCATGGAACCCGATCGTGAGCAGCTTGTGGCAGAGCGCCAGTCAGCGCGCATCTGCACGGTCCCGGCTAACTGACCAAGCACGCACCTGAGTGGACATACTCCGCCGCCGCCGCCGCCGCCGTCGTCGTCGTGTCAACCCCTGCCAGTATATGCATCCAACGCGTAGATGACATGCACTGATAGAGTTATACGGGACATGCATGCGCCGCCCATGGCACACATTCATTGCTCATTTCGGGTAGTGGGCGGGGCTGGCACGCACCAAAGTATCGCAATGGTGATAAAGTAGGCATCCTGCGACGATGAGGGTCATGCGTTGCGTTGCATTAGGCGTGATGCGCGAGTCAAAGTCGCGCGTGTGCACTTCGTGAGCATGGTAAGCCTGAGAAAATGACAGAGACATCGTCCGTAGTGGCAGGGAGGAGAGGTAGTGGAAGTGGGTAGAGGCAAGGGCGCGGTGCTAGGTTAATAGTGGCGGCGGGGTGTGGGGCACAGCAAGACGCAACTAGGTTACAGACTGTTACACTGCACACAGTTTGCGATCAACACGATATTGCTGCTTGCAATACCTTGGCGCGTCCGAGCACAGATGACATCACGCGATTGTGGTCATAAGAAAATAGGTCATTGCGAGGGGAATCATAACATAGCAGCGAGCGTGAACTACTAATCGCACACATGTGTACCATACGAGAAGACAAGAGAGAATCATGACACGCCGGCACGCAACACACGGGGTAAGGCAAACAAAACACACGCGGCACGGACAGAGACAGTGGGAGAGAGTACAAGGGAAAATACCATAACAGCGAAACCTCTGGGGATGTGCTCAGAGCTCGTCGTCGGTGATCTCCTCGCCGCGCTTCTTCCGCGCCATGCGCTCCTTCTTGAGCTTGCGTGCTTCGCTCGACGTGATCTTCTTCGTCTTCGTAGTGTCGACCTTGTTCCCCATCGCGTCGTATGTGTCCTCCTCGGGGCCGTCCTTCTTGTCGATCCGCGCGCCAGAGCCCTGGCCTTCAACCCAGTTGTGGCCGGACGCCTCGAGACGGCCATCGCGCATGGCCCACACCTCCTGGCAGAGCGACTCGGAGAAGTCGCGGTTGTGCGTGATCACGAGCACACCACCCTCGAACACCTTGAGCGCCTCGATGAGCGCGGCGAGCGACTCGCGATCGAGGTAGTTGGTCGGCTCATCCAGGCAGATGACATGGGGACGACGCCAGGTAGCAGCGCCGAGCACAATCTTGACCTTCTGACCACCGGAGAGACCGCGCATCGAGTTGTGCGAGACGAACTCGGGCTCGAGACCGAAGTCAGCAAAGTGCTTCTCGATCTCGCGACGAACGAGCGGGCGGAGGAGACCAAGGCGCTGCGCCTCACGGGTGTCGACCTCGAGGACCTTCTTTTCGAAACCGCGCTTAATGAGGTCGTCACGGGGCAGCCAGATGTTCTCCGACGAGCTGAGGGCCTTGAACGAGACCTCATACTCGTACGACTGCTTCAGCTTCTTGCGCGCGACGATCTCATCGATGAGACGCTTCTGACCCTCGACGATGACCAGGGCACCATCCTTCATCTTCTGCTCCTCCTCGGCCGTGATCTGGCGGTTAGCCTTACTCATTTCCTCGAGATCCTCGCCCGTCTGGTAACGCCAGAGCATGTACTCGAGCGGGGTCTTGTCGAGGTGGTGATCAATGTGGTGGAAGGCGTGCTGCGCAACGTAGCCGATGACCAAGTTGGGGTGCTTCCAGACCTCACCGCCCTTGTTGGGCTCCATCTCGCCGGTAAGGAGCTTGACGAGAGTAGACTTGCCGGAGCCGTTGGGGCCGAGGACGGCGACACGGGAGGAAAGCGACACTTGGAGAGTGATGTCGTATAGCTGCTGGACAGCCTGAGTCGGGTACTGGAAGCCGACCTTGCGCATCTTCAACAGAGACTTCTCCTTGGTCTTGACACCCTCGAGCAGCGGGGGTCAGGGAGCTTGAACTTGTAGTCCTCAGCGGCCTCGAGGGTGTAGTACGACTTGGCCTCGGGAACGGCCTTGACGAACGCCTCCAGGTTGCCACGGTAACGGCGGAGCTTAAAGCGGTTCAAGTGGAGGACATCGGTGATCGTGTTGTTAAGGAAGCCCGAGTCGTGCGAGACGATGATGGAAGTGCAGTGGGTAAGGCCCGTGAGGTATCCCTCGAGCCAGGCAACATTGACACGTCCAAGTGGTTAGTCGGCTCATCGAGCAAGAGGATGTCGGCTTTGAAGAGCATCGCGCGGGCAAGCGCGAGTTTCATCTTCCAGCCACCAGAGAGTGAGCCGATGGCGGACTTCTGACGCTCATCGTTGAAGCCGACGGACGCGAGGGCCTCGACGACCTCCTGCTCGCCTGCGAGGATGCGCTTGTCGCTGAGGATGAACGTCAAGACAGAAGTGTCCTCCTCGGAGCCGTCGATGTCGTGCTCCACGTAGAACGTACGGACCTCGTCGGGCGACGGGAAGCCCTCGACTTGTCTATGAGCCGGAAGGCGTCAGCGATTATCGTCCCAAAAAGCCTGAAACTAAGACCCACCCGTTGGTAATAGCACGCATGAGCGTCGACTTGCCAGTACCGTTCTTGCCACAGAGACCGTAGCGGTGGCCACGCTTGAGACGGAGAGTAGCGGTGTTAAGGAGGATCTTGGCACCGTATGCGAGCGAGAACTGCAGTTGCACAGATCCTCACCCTCCTCTTCGTCTCCCTCCACCTCAGCCTCGCCAGAGTCCTCCGACGCGGAACGGACGACCCACTCGCGAGCGATCGAGACAGGCTCGGGGGTCTGGGCAAGGAAGCCGAGGTAAGGCGCGAGCGTGTCCCACTCTGGAACGTCGAAGTTCTTGGCGTTGACGAGGTTGGCCGCAAGGCGCGCCGCGTAGATAGCAGCATCATCCGCAACCGAGGGGACAGGGTTGACACCAGCCTTCTTGTAGATCGCGATGAGCGAGTGGCCGAGCTGGCCAGATTCGGCATGCTTAAGCGGAGGAAGATCCGAGCCGTCACCGGTAGGGACCTCTCCGACTTGCCGGAGAGTGGCAATAGCACGACCAACGACGCTGCGAGCCTCGGGGTCGCCAATAGTGGTCTCGACCTTGAGCAGGCCAGGGAGGAGCGGGGGCAGGAAGGGACGGACAGTGACAGGTGAGTCAACGAGCTTGGCCATGTTGTCCACGATGCTGCGAACGATAGGGCGTCAGAAATCACGTGAGAAACATGCGGATAAGGGTGGACGGCTTACACAGCGACCTTGCGCTTCGTGGCAGTCAACTTTTCGGAAAGACCCCGGGAAAGAAGGGGGACCATGAGAGAAAGGGTAGGAGAATCAACCTCCGAAACGAATGTCGTGGACGAGAGGAGCTGAATGGTATTGGGCACCTCCTCGACCGGATTAATCAAAGATTTAATAAGAGCGGGAATGAAGCGTTCGATATCCTTGTTGGACACCAGAGCGGTGGCCTTTGTGAGCGACTCGCGAGCCTGCTTCTTAACATCCGCCTTTGTGTCCCAGATGGCCTCGGCGAGGACGGGAACGATGTCGGGCATAAGCTTGGCGGTCTGCACCGGCGCACTGACGACGAGCTGATCGAGGACGGTGAGCGAACCGGTCTTGATTTGCCACTTGCCGGCCGTCTTGATCTCGTGAAGAAGCGCAGGGAGGAGCAGCGCCGTGCCCCACGGGTTGGCGCTCTGGACGTAGGCGCGGACAGCCTCGACCGCGGCGGTGCGCACGGCAGGCATCTTGTCGGCGAACGCCTCGAGCAGCGCGGCGTACACGCCCGAGTCGATGAAGAACGGCTCGAACGCAGCGGGAGCGGCCTTGACAACGGCGGCAACGGCCGCGGCGGCGCCCTCACGCGCAGCGGGGGACTTCTTGTCGCCAAGCGCCTTGACGATGGCACCGGTGAACCCGGTGGACTTGATGGCGGAAGGCCCGTCCTTTTGAACGAGGGAGGCAATGCCCTCGGCGGCCGACTGGCGGGCGGCCTTGTCTGTGACAAAGAGGCCGTCAACGGCAGGGGCGCTGTTGGCAGCGGCCTTGAGGTCGGCCGGGGAGGGGATGGTGGAGGCGGGAGCAGAGGCGGTAACAGCGGGCATGATGATGATTGTGTTCTGGGGCGCAAGATGGAGTATCAGTAATCGCGCTAAGAAGCGAGGGTAACGAGCGCGCGCACTTCTCTAGACGTTATTGGGGTGAATTTGTCTATGGTCTATGGGGCGAGAGGCACGCAAAGGCGACAAGGACAAGGAACCTTCTATATTCTAATGGCCGGGGCCTGCAAAAAACGGGTTAGTGGTCGACATAGAGGACGGCGAGGAGAAGAAAAAGCTGACCTGTACAGAGAGAAAAGAGAAAGTGGAGGTGAGGGAAAAAGGATCCAATCGCCGGATCTTATAAAAAAGGCTGCGGCAGTGCGAGCGGGGTTTAAAAATATCATCCGCGATTTGCCGAAACACGCCACTCGGGGCCACCGCTTATCGCCAGACGCGGGGTAACCCCACACGATAATCTATCACGATGTCCAGCGATGCGTCGCAAGGGGCACAATTAAGTAGCCTGATCATCCGAAACAGCGAGACCGACAGCACATCCTCGACGCCAGCAGCTACTCTATTTCCCCACCACGGCCCTATCCCGCCACTTGCACCGTCACGTCACTCCTTCTCGTTCAGGGCTGCGAAGCTCAGTGGCTTGAATTGCTGTATCCAAGAAGCGCGGGTGTTCCGTCAGCGACCGAAACAACTCTCAACCAGGAATAGAAACACCCGCAGCCCAACCCGAGGACCGACAGAAACTGAAACGGCAACTAAAAGAAGCACACTCACGTAGCCGCCCGCCTCGTAATGCTTGCTGTTCGCTTCTACCCAGTGCAGCCGGAGTGCGTGAAGGAATGCCGACAGCCCCTATACGCCGCGCGCGTTGATCAGATCGCATCAGTACCCCGCACGCCCATCCATCCATCGATACACGCACCTCCATGACACACAGAATCGCCACCGTCAGCACGAACCACATGAGAAATACGAGCACGACCAAGATCTGGCCAATAAAGCCCTCCGCGCCGAGTACGCGGTTGAGCGTCATATCCCACAGCACCTCAGACAGCTGCGCATGCGCGAGCGACAGCGCCCACAGCCGCAGATACGACGCCGTGTGCGAGATGCACCCGAGACAAAACTCAATTGTGTGGATCACCTGGTGGATCACCACCTCGCCAAAGTCGTGCTCCTCCTGCACCACCCCAGCATGTCAGAAGAAGCAAGGAGTCGTGGGAAAATAAAACGCACGTGTTCTTCCTCCGCGTCGGCTGCGATCGCACGCCCATTGCCCTCCTCTTCGCCCTCGAGATCGTCATGCCGTGCATCAAATCCGTCATCGCCCACAGCGAGCCCGACGTATCCCTGCCCACGTACGCGCTGCCGCTCGCGCCACAGCAGGTACGGCTTTACGCAGAGCATCCAAGGTATGCACACGACCGCAATGAGAAGCAGCACCGTCTGCACGAAGCCCTGCCCGCGATACAGCTGCGTGCCTGGTGCAATTGACCCGGGAGATAGGAACATCCCAATGAGCATGTTCAGCAACGATGGCGGCGGCGTTGGTGATTTCGACCAGTCCACGATCCACTTGTAGATGATACACACCACCAGGTAGCCGAATATGGACTGCAGGAATAGCATCTGCGGGATGAAGCCGTGATAGATATCCGTTAGGCGCTTGAACCGCAGATGGTTTGGCACCTGCATGCACAAAGCGAACGACATCTGCATGCCCTTTAGCGCATGTCTTCTCAATATCACCAATGCTCGCTTACGTGCGTGACGCCGAGTATGATAGACATCTTCATCTTGTACGAGTTGGTAAAGATCAGCGCGTTGTCCGCGCCATGCCAGCCAGGGTCTAGACCAAACGGGTAAACATCGCCAGTCGGCTCGGCGTGTACGACGCCTGATCCCTCAGGGAAAGACCACCCCGACTGGAAGATATGCAGCGTCTTAGAGAAGATATCGTTGTAGATGAAGCCGGTATAGATCGAGAACAGGCCCATGAGCAGAATGATGTAACGTCCACTGTCACCCCGTGAGAACGGCATGCAAAAGACAAGAAAGGTAAGACACTCACTAGAAGAATGTCCCAATAATCTCGCCCAGGTCCGCACGCACGAGCTTGCGCTCGTTAAGGATCATGAGTAGCGCCGCAACAAGGATGATAGTACCATGCCCGATGTCGCCGAACATGACTGCGAACAGGAATGGGAACGTGACGACGGCGAAGAGGCCCGGGTTGACTTCCTGGTATGTCGCAATGCCGTACGAGTCCATGATCGTCTGGAAGCCCTCGGTGAATTTGTTTGTCCGTTGGAACGTCGGCGGCGTCTTGCTCGTCCGCAGCTCGTGCAGGATCGGCGGCACTGATGTGCCCGACTCCTCCTGTTACACCCATCGCGCTCGATCAATCACCAGGCGCACACCTTGCTCGGATCAGATATCACACTCACCGTCGCATGTCGGAGCGCAAACTGGATCATTGTGATGTCACGTGTGGGCACCACCCCTCCGCAATGAGCGTCTTGCGGCCGACGTCGTAGTTGAATAGGTTGAGTGTCTCGTATACGGCCTTCTCCTTACGCACGACGTCCTCCCAGCTGCGTAGGCTCTCACCAATACGCACGAGCTCCGCGCGGCGTGTGCTGCCCGTGTTGTACAGCGCGGATTCGAGGTCCTCGAGGCGCACGTTCACCTCGCGTAGCGACTCGACGCGCTTGTCCGCATTTGGATCGATCGGGTAGAGCGTCGCGCCGAGCGACTCGCACACCTTGCGGATCTTCGCAAGCAACGCATCGCCGTGGGCAAAGATGATGAACACGTTCTTGTAGGTCGAGTTGCCTGTCGCTGCATCGACGAATGGTTCGGCAATGTCGGTATGGTTCATGTACAAATTGCCACGTAGCACACGCCAGAGCACACGCTCGAAAGTAGAGAGGCGCGTACGGTCAATCACGCCAGCGACGAACCTTTAGGGGCCATCAGGAAGGAAAACAAGAAGATAGAAAGGCGCGCACTCGAGGTCGAGCTGGACGTTAGACACAGTCGAGTACTGATTCTCGCGGTCCTCGTGCTGAAGCAAGGGTGCAGAGCTGTCATCGAACGATGTGCGGATCTCACTCTGGTTGTTCTCGGCCTGAAAAAAACACCAAGAAGTATAAGTCAGCCAGGCTTTTGTGGGGACAGTGCTGCGCACCCGCTGGAAAAACACAGCCGTCTCGCGCAGCACATGGCGTGCTTCAATAAGCTCCGCCAGGCGTCCGCTAAGCAGCTCGTACCCCTCGTTCATCTCAAGAAGGCGCGACTCGTGCGCGGAGAGCGTCACGTCGAGGTCATCCATCGTTTGTGCCGCGCGGGGGCCGACGGTGATGAGCGGCGCCGAGTCGTAGAGCGGGCGAACGGGCAGGACGTCGCGCTCGCGCTCGATCTGCGTCGCAAAGAAGCGCACACGGCGTGCCATCTCGTCGATGCGGCGGATCTCGCCGACGAACGAGCGCTGGAACGGGTTCACGTCCGGGTTGAGCTGTGTAGCTGGCATCAGTGGGTCGACGGGTGGAGAGAAACGGCGCACGCACGTCTTTGAACTCGACATTTCCGAGCTCGCCAAGCTCCGCGACGGTGTCGTGCGCGACTTCGGCGGGGACGAAGAGCTGCACGAGGCTCATGTCCTCGGAGCCTGGCGGGGACAGGTGGGGTCAGCAGCGCCCCTTTGCGAAGAGCAAACGGCGTAAGGCTCACGAAATAGTGTCGGATACTCATCTGGCACATGAGTGCCCATGATAGTTGACAACGGTGAGTCGTGAAGGCACGAAAGGTTTGCGTGTACAGGAGGAGAACGTGCGAGTCGACGACGAGCGACGACTACGCATCAACCGTGCATCCACCGCATACGGCAACCAGTTCCCACGAACTCGGTATTTGCCGCGCTTACACAACGAGCGAAGTCGGAGCGGCGTGGGAATGCCTGTAGTAAGACTCCTGGGCCGTCTATCTTCCTATCCCCGGTCACAGCTTCTGTCAGCTCTTGTTCTGCGAACATTCCCTTGTTGTTCCGGCACCACTTCTCTCACTGTCTCCGTGTCTTCGGTTCTTAGATGCATTCCGCCCCGGCTCCGCCTTGTCTCTGGCCAATAGCCACGCATCCGATATCTGCGGCAAGGCGCGGTGCTCCGTGTTTGCTGCCAAGACCTTCTCAACAACAGAGTGCCGCGCGGCGTGAGCAGAACATGTCAACGAGGGTGTTGCGTTGGCGGTATGTGCAGGAACGGTGAGTGGGTCCGTGTGGGGAGCAGGCGCGTCTGTTCCGCTCTCCTGGCTCTGTGAGATGGTGTGGGGTGGACATTGAGGGCCATCAGCGCAGCTCTGCTAATTTGCTGATGGCGGGGCCATCAAGTGTTTCGAGACGACAGGCCCCTGTCGAGTACGCTGATTTGCGAATACATTGTTTTTCTGCCCCGCATGCCAGCGCAGCGCCTAGTTTGAGTGAGAGATAGAGTGGACGAGTGAGCGTGTGAGGAGATCGAACGTGGGAGACGGGCCGGGCTCGGACATTGCATGTGTGTGCTGGCGTCTGTGCGAAGTCACTCTCTGCGCTCTGCTCCACCGCCTCACTCCTCATAAACCTTGCTCGTGTCTCGGTTCCATTCTCTTCCTTCTCCTCGACATCGCCCTCCATCGCATCCGCACCGCTAAGCATTGCCCTCCGCGCCTGCGTCTCTTGCCCGCCACGGACTGATCTCGGAACAGTCTCGCCCCGATCTCTATAACGTAATCCGGCTCGATCACGGCGTCGCAACTGTTCTCCACAGCTCAAATCACTCGCCAGTGACGCCGTTCAACGACCGTTCCTCTTTCCTCTCGCCCCTCTCCGTTCTGCTCCGCCTCGGCTCTTCCCCTTCGACCGTAGTTGGCCGGAGAATATCTCCTTGCTGAGGAAGGGGTTACCTTTACTTCCCGCGGTCGGCTCCTTTCACCCGGCTCTCCTCTCGCTTCCCCCATCATTCAGCCACGTTCAGCGCCTCCCCGCTCGCTCATCGTGTACGTGTGGACGGATTTCTCGGTTTATAGCATTGTATTGTAGAGGTCCTCTCAACGTATGTTCCATCATTGGCGCCCCTCTGTCTCTCTGCCGACGTCACTTGACCCGCGATGATCCGTGTAGCCTCCTAAAGTCGTCGAACAGCTTCAATCATCCTCGTTTCTCAAAAGCTCTCACCTCTATCCCTTGGTGCGTTCCTTTCTTCCCTTTCCCTGGTCCTGCATGGTGACGTCGGTGCGTCCAGTAACACCCTCTTACTTTTATCCTCAATTATACTCCCCTGTAATGCTGCTTTCCCCGCCCTCGCCCTCACCTCCCCATCACTTTCCCTCTCAACCACCTCCGCCGCAACCCTCGACCTCGTCGTCTGCACGCTCGCATCTGAGTGTCATTACGACCCCGTCCGCTTCATTCACCTCGCTAGAGAACTACACCTATTCCCCCACCTCGGAATCATCATCACCCCCCTCGGAGCCCTCACCCAGCTCGAAAACGAGCGCGTTCTTTGGTTCCCCTTTTGAATCTTCTCCCCAGTCGTCTTGCCCAACTCACCCGGTTCCTTCTGTATCCAAAACTGCGGCGTTCTTCTCCAGTCCATTCACCGACTTCCCCACTCCGCCTCCGCAGCAATCCCACACTCCCCGCGAAATCCCATCGTCGTCCCGTTCCTTAACTGCTGATTTCTTCTCCGCGTCGGCATTCTCTTCGCGACCCACCCCACCCCCGAGCCTCCGCTCGAGCACTTCAAACGCGTCTCTACGCACGACCATCTCTCGCGCATCGTCTCCAAACCCCTCATACGCGACACTTCCGCCAGAGTATGACACAGATTCGCAGGCCACGCCAATCGCGAAGCCCCACATCCCGCCGCCACTAGCGCGTCTCTTCCCCTCTCGTTACTCGACTAACCCGCGGCGCACCGACGGCCTCCATCCGCGATCGCCGCGCGGGTTCGTCGTTCTCGAGGTTGAACAGCCTGATGACGTGCTCATCGCGTCCCCACTTACTATCGAGGTCCCACGTCTATCCGAGTTGCCCAAAGCGGTACCTCTCGTCGAAGAGTCGTATGAAGACGTCTACACTGCCGGATCGCTCGTGCACCCCGACAACGATGACGAGCCGTCCTACGAGCTCGTGAAGCAAATTGGGCAAGGCGCGTTCAGTCACGTGTGGCTGGGACGCGCCACAAAGGCAGACAACAAAAGTTCACTCGTCGCCGTGAAGATGATTTCACGAGCTGGCGAGCGCGCCGGAGCCCCGGGCAGGAGAGCGGCACGTGGCGAGCGCGCCAGCTTTCTGCGCGAAGTCGAGGTGCTGCACGTGCGTCTGTCATTTAAGCTTCTGATTCGCAGGCCTAATTAGGCCGCAGTACCTGACCCCCGTGCACGCGTCCCTGCCGCAATTGCATGCGTCATTCACCGTCAGGACGCACCATGTGCTCGTGCTCGAGTACGCCTCCGGTGGCGAGCTGCTCGACGTCGTCAACTCGGACGAGCAGCACGCACGCCTTAGCGAGGCGCTCTTGCGGCGCATGTGGTGCGAGCTCGTCGGCGCTGTCGAATGGATGCACAGTCGGTATGTCGTACATCGCGACATCAAGCTCGAGAGTGCGTACCGTATGCTCCCTTGCGTTCGCCGCTCGCGCTCACACCCGGGTCCGACAGACATCCTCCTGACATGCGACCCATTCGCCGCGCCCCCTCCCGCCGACACGCCACTGATCAAACTGACCGACTTCGGCCTCGCGCGCATGATTGACCCTGCAAACCCGTGGCTGCGCACGCGCTGCGGCTCCGAGTCCTACGCGGCGCCGGAGCTGCTCGTCGCGGCGCACGCCGACGAGCCTGCTGTGCCACTTTCCCGAACGCCATCCGAGGCTCACGAGCCGCCCGTACCGGCACACACGGAGCCCGAGCCGGGCACGTACGACGGACGCGCGACGGACGCATGGGCGCTCGGCGTCGTGCTGTTCGCACTCGCGACGCGCGCGCTGCCGTTCGACGCGCCCCCCGCGTCGCACGACGCGGACAGCGAGCGCGCGCGGCGCCGCTGGGTGCTGCGCGTCGTGCGCGGCGAGTGGGCGTGGCCCGCACCGGAGGGCTCGGCCGAGGAGGCCTACGGCGAGCTCTGCGGTGCCGCGCTCGCGCGCTGTGCGGGTGCGCGCAGTCTCGTGGCGCGCTTGCTCGTCAGCGACCCGCGCCGCCGCGCGCGCGTCGGCGCGCTGTGGGACGAGCCGTGGATGCGCGGCGCATCGTAACCCACGTCCCCTACAGTGTCCCGCGCACATCCGCCCGTCGCTATACCCTCCCGCCGTTGTCTCTTTGGCACCGCTCGCCGTCAAATCAATAACAACATCAACAATCCATTCGTCGTCTACAATCATCGATATAATAGCTCTGCGCATCCTGAATACAAACAAAGCACGCACGCCCTAGCACCTCCATCTCATCCAATGCAAACTCCAAGTCTCAATGCAAGTACAAGGAAAATAAGCACCGCAACGCGCCGGCCGCGATTCCTTCGGTCGGCGACGTACATATCTATACGCTCCCATCCCTTTCTCCACGCTGTTTCTACCAAGCCTGTTGTCCCGTGTTGTGCTGTTCTGATACTGCCTGCGCTGCGCCGTGTGGTGCTGGCGCGTGGTGCTCTCGGTGTGTCTTCGTGATAACGTACTGTAGAAATAGAGTTGTTTTCCGGTCTTGTGAATCTCAAGTCGTCCGAGCGCTGATTTATCTTGGGTTTAGGACGGTTCAAGAGTGGCGTTTGAGGCGGTCCCTTTTTGGTACTTAATAGGAATGGCACCCAGTCGCGGCCATCCAGCTACCGCGTGGGCAATCCTGACTCCTGGCACACTCTGAACGCCGCACGTGCGACACGTGCATGCATCCCCATCGCCGACTGATTCGGATGCGAGAAAGATCGGGAGAATCACGAGTAAGTCACCTCTCGTTTTGGAACAATGACGGTCACAGCGGGCCTCCCTCGCGGATCCAACGCGCTGGACGTGCGTTAGGCACGGGCGTGGGGGTCGTGACAATCATTGGCACGCATCGCATGGGCAAGGCGCGCTTTCGAAAAAAAAAGTGTACAATCAGCGTGGGGTGGCACTGTGGCACCCAATTCACGCCGCCAGGCTGCCACATGAAGTCGCAACCACCAATAATGTGAACATCACCGGTGCCGCTGAGCTTGCGGCGCTGACCCTTGACAGATCTGTCATCCAAGGTAGGTAGCTTTATCTCCCACTTATCATAACCAGAAGGGTGGCGCCCGGCATGTTCCGCTGCGAGAGCATCCGCTGACCTCAAGAAATTGCGTAGTATCTTAGCATCAACGAGGTTATACTTCCCCTTGAGGATGTGGCGCCAACTTGTTCAGATGAGCTTCGAGCGCGCAGAAGCCTCCAGAACTCTTTCAGCTTCAATCGAAGTACCATGATTACTGTCAAGTACGTCGGCGCCATGTGGCTATGGGAGGTGGCACTGGGTCTTATTTTTAATTGCTCCTACAGAGGCTACATCTGACCTTGAAGCGTTCAAACTGGGTTTTCAGATATGCCACAGAATTCGCTGGAAGCTCAATCGTGAGATTTCGTATTTCCTGTCCTCAGGACTCCTAGCTCGTCTTGCGCTGACATCACGTATTCGCCGCCCCGGATAGGACGTACATGCATAAACCCATTTTTCGAGCTTAGTCAAGGGTTGGGCGGGGCAAATATTAGCAGTCTGCCTTCCTAGCTGCCAACTGACAATAGTGCCAGAATCTTAATTGGAATCAGCACGAGCATGGCTTCTGGCTGGATGCTCGGTTACCGGGACTACCCATTGCGCATCATTCCAGACGATTCGGAACGATAGAATCTGTTGCCAACGCTTCCGACGCATGGTGCCCCTGCGGCAGGTCCCACGAACTAATGGCAGATGTGCTCCGTCCATTGGGGGCGGGAAAGCTGGCTAAGCAACCCTTTTTGGAGGGTGCCATAGTCATGATGGCAGCAAGGCGTGGACGAGGTGCCAGCCTCACCTCTTCATCGTTGGAGGGTCGTCCCTTCTTGTTATATAGAGACGATTGGAAGGATGAGGAGCTGCAGAAAAAAGCTATCCGCTACCACATCAGGGGCTTCGGCTGGCCCGACAGTCGTCGCTTCGGTAGGATCGAGTTTTTCTTCGCACAGCGTAGGCATTCGCACCTATACAGTGTCCTCGGATGCTCATGCAGGCGGTCTGTAGTGCTTGACAGAAACCTGAACTTCTGCATACATTCGCTCCTGTCCATTGATCCGCCTCTTCCCGACTCTGGCACAACAGATGGACGCAGGAGGAGAATTTTGGCATGATTCATGGACGGTGGGGCTGGATCCATCACCTTCCATTCCGCCGCTCAGGACGGGATTCCCGGAGTTGGGTGCCCAACAAGACACGTCCGTTTGGCCCAATGATAGCTTTGTGCAACCTCGGCCGCAAGGGGAAGCGGAGGCGCCTCTGGGAATGCCGCCGTCCGACCTTTTTAGTACAGATGGCCAGGTGAGTCAGCTGCTATGCAGTGGTTTTCATGATACCGCTGCTAACCATAGCCATCCTAAAGAGTATTCCGGGCGGTTCCGAAGGAGCACCAATATCGCCTCTTACTGCGCCCTCAGTCGTCCCGAGCGCTGATATCGGATCCTGCTCTGCTCCGGAGTATCAGACCCATCATAAAATCGCTTCCCACGGGCGTCCGGATGGCGGTGTTACTCGGTCGCAGTCGCACCCTGTCATAAATCCACCAGTTGGTTCCCCCGAGACCAACACCATCCCTACCCCGGAAAGCGCACCCACTACTAGCGGTTACCAGTCAGAAACGTCATGGAACAACCTCTGGGTAGCTATATGTTTTGCCTGCCTTTGACTAGTCGGGAGATTGATCATGTGTCACATAGAATGCGTCTTATTATCCGGATAGTATCGCCTCAGCATCGCCGCGCGCAGGTATAGGGGACGCATTCGCCTTTGACAGACCCTCCCAATTCCCACATCAGCCTCAGAATATAGCATATGCGCTACCTCCTTATGTACAGACCGCTTATCCACCTGCAACCTCCTACGCAAGCGACGCTCCCGGTACTTCTGGGGCCCTACCCTCTACGGTGGATTGGCTGAGGAATCCGAGCCCCCTGGTCACCACCTACGCCCACGTGAACTATACAGACGCAATGCCGGATGGGCTCGCACAGTACGGAGGGAGGAGCCATCTCGTATCAAGCATGGCAACAGGCATGTCGATGGGCGCGGTGCAGCAGTAAGTCAACAGCCACGAACTTCCCTAGCCGCTTGGTTCTTACTGATACATCCTGGACAGAGTGCTGCGCGCCACAGGCCCACAGGCATATCGACACGCCGGTCTTCGTACTAGTACTCGTCCATTGGGCCTTTCAGATGCGTCGAGGCACAACCCAGCACATGATGCTGTCTCTGTCCATCCATCACCTTCCTTCCCTAGTTGCCCCGAAGAAAGCTTCCTTAGACAAACACGGTTACCACTCCCGTCCGCCTACGCTGCTCCCATCGGGTCGTCTGGGGGACCTGTAGGAGCACCGCGGATCCTGTGCAGGCGCCCTGCGGATCGTTCTCAAAGTCCAGAGAAACGCTATCAATGTCAACATTGCCTGCCATTGGACAAACGGTTCAAGGAGCAGAAAGGTCTCAATCGACACATAGCGGAAAAGCATGAACCGCCGAACCGGTGCGAATACTGTGATGTATTCACGTGGCCAGCATCGCGCCGTTACCAATACAAGGTACACCTCGAGAAGAGACACCCAGAGGTGGCACCCGCGCTGCGCAGCGGCCAGCCACTGCAAGCACGGACGGCCAGGAACTATACACACACACCCGCCCCTCCCTACGTACGCTCACGACGCCCTCGCTAGTAAAACACCTCTCGCAATTACGGATCTTGACCAGTGGTTTCTTCCGATGTTATGCGGGCACGTTCTTTGCGGAACTGGCTGATGTTGACGTACATAGTATACAACTTCTCTGGATGACGTTGGAGGCGGCGTTGCTGCCGGACGGTGCGAGGATGAGGTGGTTCGGGTGTTTCCGGTTTGATTTCACGGTTCTGGTACATGTGTTCTCTTGTGATTTCTCTCCGCCACATCGCTCTTATCCACGGCTTCGTGATCCCCTATCTCAACAGTATGTTCTGATTTTGCTCACGTTGCGCCGCGCGATGTTGGTGCGTGGTACCCGGTGTGTGGTCGCGGCAACGTATTGCAGAAATACGGTTGTTCTTTGATCCTGTGCATCGTAGGTTCGCTGAGTGCTCAGGACACGTTCAGGGCGAGGGGTGCGCGGTGTCTTGTGTACCTCTCTTTTGGGGTTAGCGTAGTTCATTCAAGGTTTTTTTCGGCTCTATGTCTTCCGAACCTCAGGCTTTCATTAGCGGCCTGCGGCGATCCGCGCGACTTGATCAGAGTCTCCACTGGGGCCGGCCCACTGGAATGCCAACCTGACTCACCAGTATACAAATAAGCTGTACGAAATAGCCTGGCGCTTGCGTTCGGCATTGGCACTATTCGTTCCTGCCCTACTTCCTCCGATTCTGTTCTCTGCATAGGGTTCGTTCGATCGCTGTCTTCGTGCCATCGATATCGTCTCTAATATGACGCGCGCGTAGGAGGCTTTCCTAGTTACCTACACGCATTGTTTGTCTTGGAGCGGCGTATCCTGCCCATGAATCAGCGCCTTGGCAAGTTTCTAGCCCCTGCCCCCGCTCAAGCGCTCAATCCTCGTATTCGTGACTTGCTACTCGACCTTATCCGCCCGCTATCCATACCGAAGACTTGTTCATCAAGTGGAAATGTGGGCAGTGGTATCGTGTGGTCGAAACGTGCTGCAGTTCAGGCGATTGCAGATAACTCAACGGCCAACAAGTACACTATCTGAGAGTTTGCGGATAACCTTTCGCAGAGAAGGGGACACAGGGTGCCGTGTGCGCTGCATGACCTCAGCTTGACCTCTGTTCGCCGAGCCGAGTGCCGACAGCAAGTTGTCGGACTTCGAATTTCCTCGTGCTATCATTGCCTATCTCAGAGCTCAGCGCTCAGGCACACTGCTTACATGATAATCCTGACGACTCGCTTTGCGACATCGAAGCTGGAGGCCTTGTTTGCTTCTGGGTCGTGTGTCTTGGAGTCATTGTGCCAGAAACAGATTCCAGGAAATGGCCAGCAAAACCTTCAATGCCGCGCGCATGACCCTAGGCCCGCGTTCCGGGTCAGGACGTTGAGGCGTTGGTTGGTCAAACTGCACCGCAGGATTTGGTTCGTTTTGATACCTGCTTGCTGTCCCGTAAACATGCCATCATGCCAGATAGCCCTCCCTCCGATTGGGATCACAGGTCGCTGTTTGAGGATAATCCAGAAGCCTACCCATCGCGAGATCCAGCCTGCTGGGGATAAGGGCTTCGTCGACGGTGGAGCTAGCAGGACAGGCGGTTACCGAGTAGTTCCAGAGCGCGTTCTGCAAGTTTTCATAGTGTGATGGCACCATCGATGGCCTCGATCAGGCATCAGAGTCACGCTGTAAGCAGATATATGTGTACCCAGGGATCATACTCACGCCAGAGTCTCCAGTCCTTCCAGACAAATTGCCCCATGTATAGTATAGAGGTCTGCCTCCTTCGCTGACGTAGACACTTCTCGTTCATAGTTTTCTCTCGACGCAAACACGGCGTGGTGGCAGGGTAGGGGGTTCACTGGCTGGCACTGAGCACAATTGTCCTCCTCCTCTCCGGGACCTCTATAAAAATGACAGCGCATGCGAGTCATACAACACATCCGTGCTTTTACCCCCGGCCAACTTGGTACTGGATTCAACTGCAAGGATGCCATATGCCTCTCGTGCTCGCGACCGACAACGGGACGCGGGAGCGCAGCGCGGGGGATTCCGTCATGTTGGGAGCAAGGAAGAGGTAGGATTGCGTCTCACTCGCTGGGCGATGTTACCATAAGATACTGATGGCCGTCTACAGGACGTTTTTGGAGGTCTTCGCACAGCTGCCGCAGACTCTCCAGCTTCTGTCTCATTGTATGATGTGGCCGGATCCGCTGGTGTTCCGAACACTGCGCTCTTGTCTTCAAGGATTCCTTCCCACGAACGTCAGGCGCCCACCATAAATGCTGCTCTCTCCTCTGCTAATACCTCTACAGAACTCCCTTATAACCACGTTCAATGGCAAGGGGATGCAGACGCTCTCATTTTCCCCCCACAACTGCTATTCGGTGACCCCCTCCAACTTTCTCAACCACAAGAGGCGATCGATGCCCTACTTTCACCGGATGCCCAGTCCGTTCCCGACATGCTTCCAGGTCATCTCGTGGACGCCAGCGGCCGCGGCATCTTCTATCCCTCCATGGATCTCGACCAAGAGTCCACCAATCTTGACCCTGTCGGAGACATGGGTGTCCGCTACGGCGAGCCCATGTTACACAACGTGACACAGGTGCATGCGGACTATGTCGGACCTCCTTACCCCAGCTATGGCTTTACATCCATGTCAGACAACGTTTACACCCATGTCCAGCCGTATCAAGGACCTGTTGGACCCGCCGATACGTGTACACGGGTACCCATGGGCGTTTCAAACTACGGTGATTCCGTGGCGTCCACGGGCCCCGACCAAGACCCTCACTCGATCTGCGAAAAGCCACCCCAAGCCGTCACCATTGCTGCACTCCGTGCGGGCCCTCAAGCCGATACGCCGAGAGCCAACACTGCCAAGAAGCCCTTCAAATGTGACCAGTGCCCCAAGAGTTACCGCCGACACGGAGGTCTCAACCGGCACAAGAAAGACAAGCATCTTGCCAAACTGAAATGTGGTCACTGCTGCGAATTCTATTGGTCCGCGGGACGCCAATATGCCTATACAGACCACCTCTCTTCTGCGCATCCCGAGGCCCTGAACTTTCCGAGTCCTGCAGCGAGCGACGCCGGGCCCCGATCGACCATACCCTGGTCCGACAAACCTGGGCACTGGCGTCGCCTGGGACGCAATCATTGAGAAGCATCGTAGGTTCCTCGCGTTGAAACGTACGTTTGCTGATCATGACTCACGTTCGACTCCCCCAGACTGACACCGGCTCAGGATGTTTCCCCCCCGTCACCAAAAGCGAAGCTCTGCAAAGACGTCCTATTCCTACCATTGTCAGACGCATTGTTTTCGCAGTAGCACGACCGAGCCCTTCGTGCATCATCATCAGATTTACGATTTGTTGAATTGAAAACTGCTACCACTTCGGGCTGTCATAGTAGATGTCTTTTGTTTGCGGGTCCCGCCGCTGCGGCTGGGAGGATTGATAGCGACCTCTGGTGCAAAGCAGTCATCTTCGCGAGACGATTGTGACGATCAAGTTCAAAAGCGCGGGACGGTGACCAAGGCGTGGTCGCCACCGTTGGCAGCCGCGCTGTGCGCAGTCGAGTCCGAACTGCGGGGGGTTTCAAGTTGACGTGAGAAGCGTACGTAAGCTCAAACCTCGCGGACGTGGCCCTAGCCTGGCGCGCCGTCGCCTCCTTGGCACTCATCATGCTTAGACCGCGTGCCAGCCTCCGTCCGGTCTATCGACCCTCCCGCCAGAAATATCGTGCCACATCGATAGTGGAGGCCTGATCCTCCCCGCACGAATCAATCAGGTGCCACCGAGTGGTCGCATTGAGGCTCAAGCCGAATGGTACGATTTGGGTGCGATGTTGGCGCGTGTTGTTCCCACTTGGCACTTAATTCGCGTGATTCTGACATAGCGCAAGACCGAATGAGCATGATGCAGTGACTCAACGATGGACCCAGGTCCGATGCGTTAGCTCACACTCGCACCTGCTGGCGCAGTCGCCATCGACCCCGTTGCTGGACCAACTACAGCCGCACCAGCTAACGACGGAAATAGCGTTCAAGAGAACGTGAAGTGCATCGCGGGGTTCAAAAGGAGACAAAAGAGACAACCTATTAAACCCGCGGGCCGTCAGCGGTACATCTCGGATCCAAGGGAGCATCTGTCGAGTGGACATTTTCCCACACCAGAGAAGAAATGCGGGGATGTCTAGAACGTGGATGGTGGAGATGAAAAGTGTGCATGTGCTTGGTTAGTTGATTGTGTTCGCTCCTGCAATCAGACGATGCTCACTCGCCAAACCCAAGATCCGGAAGGGCAACGCTTAACGATGTTCATCCATACTCTTGACTCACCATCCGATATCCCGGCACCGAACTGTTTGGGCTACAGCCGGAAAACTCTGCAGGTCAAACTATCATAAGACCGCTCAAGGCTTTGCTCCTCGAATATTCAACATTCATGCCTTGAACTGTGTTGGGTCCGTCGAACGTGCCCTATCCAATGTCCGACGCGCGTTCTCACCCCGACACTCTCGAGCAAGCCTGCATGTTAGTAGATCAGTGATCCATGTGGGCATGGTGTTGCTCACAGCATGATCCACAGTGTTTACTGGTGCTGATGCGTGCCCAAATGGTGTGGCCACGCTGTCTCCCCCCGCGTTTGATCCTCTGTGGTCAGTACAAGTAGAGCAGGGAGTATTGTCACCGATATCTGAGAGAACAGCTTAGAACCTCCTCCCCGCTCATGTCGGCGCCAGCCTATACGAACCGAGATTGTCATCAAACTGTAGCCTTCTCACCGTCTCAGGGATCTGACGCGCTGCGTCGTCGCAATAGATATCCCACCCATCGCATGGAGTTCACGGGCCACGACCCCGACCTCCTATTTATGGTCATCCCGAGTCCATTCAAATCCCGCGTTGGGAGAACTTCTCTCTTGGGATCAGTCAAGAGGTGGGTCTTGAAGAGGGCCTTCGTATGGAAGCGCTAACGATGTCCAATGCAAATTAGCAGGGATGGGCCTCGGGCGCAAGGTCGAGCGCTCCCTCCGCCTCTGCAGGCCTCGTGTTCCTGACGCCGTCTGATTTGGCGGGACCAACTTCCCAAAACGCCCCAAACGCTTCGTATGCTAGTGCCCCAAATGGGCAGTGGCTCCGACGCCATTCCCACAGACACCTCAACGACGCTATGGAAGCCATCAACGCTCCGGGTCCACCCGGTTGCATGCACCACGCCAGCCATGCATCGACTGCATTTTCATATATCACCGCCACCGCGGGGCTCTCGCCCCCACCGGTACCCCCGTTCGACGATGTCTTGGTAGGCGGTCCTCTTGGTATCCCTTTACTGGAAAGCAGCTGACGCCGACATGTACAGTGTTCGGGTTCCCCGGATAATAGCGAAGTGTCATTGTCCCTTGTACCGCCGGGTGCTCTCGTTTTTGGGAACACAGCGCCGCTTGCTCAACAGTCAACATACAATGCCTTCCCTCCGGTGCCTCACCTGGGTGAACTCGGCGCCCTGAGGAGTGTCCTCCAGACATCCGAGGATGCTTCCGGGCAGGGAGTTGGCTTCACTCGCGGTGTGAACGCGGACGTTGACCCGGGAACACCGTGGGGCGTGAAGCTATTGGCTGGACACGATCAGCACGCCGGGCTGTCCCTCTCGTCAGATAAACTTTCCTCTGCTTCTGATAATACGTACGTCGAGCTCAGTCCTTTAGCACTCTGAATATGAACTCACGCTTTTCAGCGCGCCGCCGACCTCCTTCTCGCCGAACAGTCCTGCATCGGTTCGGAGCTATTGTGATACAGAGCTGCTTCCCAATGAAGCAACTTTATGGTGCCACAGCGCTACCGTGACTCCACCCATCAAGCGCAGCGCTTCTCCTAGCACTGGCGGAAACATCCCAAGGAAGCGATGCCGTTGCGATCTGTGTTCAAAAGATTTTGGAAGACGAGCTGAACTCAATCGCCACAAGAAAGAAGCCAACACTACGTGGAAGACTTGTGGCTACTGTCATATGTTCCGGTGGCCGGAGGGGCGCCGCCACAAGTATGTCGATCACATTCGGGAGGCTCATCCCGTCATCGCGCCCGAGAGGTGGACCACTTCCTTGCTCACTTGAAAAGTCATCTCCGTATGAGACTGTCTCCAGTCATCGGTCTGCCGTAAATCCCAAACATACGTATGCCCAACATCTATCCCGGAAGATGTATTACGAACATCTGGATTTTACTCGCAGCCTCTTCCTCTTAACCCGTCACTGATGGCACCCCTCAGAGTACCAGTGTAATGTAGGTATTTATTCTCCGCACCTAAGCCTACCTAAGCGTCCTTCTTTGTTTACGCCGACTCTATCCCTCTGTGCTGTATTTTCTTTTATGCTCTATCTGATCACGCGGACAATGCACCTATGTACTTGTATTCTATGCTTTCTTCACAACTCATCAAGGATCGCGTCAAGTTCGTTCAAGTGACCGTGGCACTTCGCTCGAGTGGCGAGCTCACCGGCACCGAGTCCGAGTCTGAGGTTGTCTCGGCGACTTGAACTTATGTAATCTTGGAGGATGCCGGTCGTCGATCAACGATCATCGAGATCTGATGACCAACTGAGCACGCGTGCGTGGGACTTTTAATTGCCACTGCGCTGCACAAGCGCTGCTGCATGTTTCCCCTCCCCGCGATGGCACAATTATCGCGAGAGAGTTATTCCTCGACCCGCTCCTCTATGACGACACTGAATTGCTTCCATTATTGTCACCCGTATGCTGAGCTGAAACTCAACACTTTCTGAGCTACAGTTTGTTGCAAACTTGCAAATGCTCGACTTAGATCTCATGTACATGATTCATGATTCACCCAAGAGGTTATGTACCGGTCACTTTTGTGGCGAGGCCACACGACCCCGCTTTTTGTTCAACGTCAAAGGGAACCCTTTATTTTCCATTCTTGTACCTGAATGGGGTGATATCGGAGGACTGTGTCTTTCAGGTCTTTCATCACATTGTGGCATCTTGTGCTTTGGCCTCAGGCTCCGGCTGACACCTGGTGGGTACATAAAGGTATGTTAACCCAACCCCATCCCCCCAAGCCAGAGCACTCGCGCAGCAGTATCCCTGAACCAGCCATATGGCATTCCCGCATGAAGCCCCGAAATTAGTAGGTGGCACACACCACCTCGTTCGCGGCATACATGCGTGCTCACATAGTTCACCATCTTTCGACAGATAAACCCGGACATTGGCATGACCGCGTACTACGTCGTCACACCCGGACCTGGCTCCATTCCTCCTCCACGTGGCCCCGCTCCTTCAACGCCCGAGCATTGTGTACGATGCCATGCATCCTACCGATATAACGTGTTCGGCGACTGCGTTGTTCCTCACGTCTTCGATGTTGCATCTGCCACCATTGCGTCCGAGCGGTACGACTGGATTCATGACCAGCCACGTGCGGACTGGCGCTACGCGTCGGCGTGCTGCGGCGAGGGTGTGAACGTTGTCGAGCGTGCGGAGGGCAAGACATACCGCGGCATGCTCGCAAATGCATTCTGTTTCCGTGGTTTCCACACTGCGCACATTGAAGAGGTAGAACCATCATACAACGAAACAAATTTCTTCTCGTGTAGGCTTGATGACCGCGGCCGGTGCACGCGGCCAGTGCTGCTGCAGCGCTCGCTGATGCCATTGTTCGACTTCGAAGTCGCACGGCTACAGCAAGGGCTACTCTCATCAGAAGGAGATTCGCCGCATCGAAGACGCACGCTCACTGGTTTCAAGATACCCGCCATCCCAGTTCGATAGATATGTTCCTGCCTTCATACTTTAGTGTCGGTTCCTAGTTGCGTACAATACGATAGTATTAATCAGACAACACCCTTATGTTATCGAGTTCGCCACTAACCCCGCCTCTCACTACTTACTCTGCCTTGAGGACGACTCACCTACTACGCCCGTGAGTCGCGCAAAGTCAGTTTCATCAAAGTCTCTGCACAAACATGTTGAAAGAATGCAAGGGCGTCCTGGGCTGCTTGGGCGTAGACATCTCGCGGGAACGTGGAACTCCCACATTTGCAATTGCTTGCGGGAAAGCTTAAGCCCGACGAACCATGCGCCCGCGAGGGCAAGGGTCGACATTGCGGGGAGCCTTCCGAGACTTGAGCTTAAACCACTGCTTTCCATATACTGCATACGTACTCGGTACATACTGACCTCCCGGCAAACCCAGCGCAAACCTCTGGTGACCCCCGAGCTATGACCAGGATGAGATCGGCAAGAATTCAATCTGACATAGCATAGTTGGCACGATACAGACCCCTATGATACAGAACCAATTTGAACCCAACCGATGAGCGACTCTACGGAGAAAGTATATAGAGGTAGCGAAGAGCAAGCGGCTAGACATGGCTATTTCCTGTGTACGGCTGACTGCGTGGCCAGCTTAATTCGTTTCGCCCACATTCTGCCCCGCTTTCTCTGCTGCTATAATTGCGGACTCCACAAATGAGGCCTTTGTGAACCGATGGTACTGGGAGAGGTGGTTCTTAAACCGATATCTGCGAACAGCCTTGCGGACGCTAACAGGGGCATCAGAGCTACAGTACTCGCATACGTAGCCCACCTCTAGACTATGGTGCTCTTTCATGTGGCGATTCAAGCCTCGTTGGTCTACGTAAGACCTGAAGCACCCGGATTCACAGCATCGAAAAGGCTTTGACAAGTTTCTCCTGGCACCGGTAGTAGGCGCACGTTCCCGCCTCTGAGAGCGGAGAGATGAGTCGCCTGATTCGTGCCTAAAATTTGGCATGGCCCAGCGTTGTGAAGATTAATGGCGATGAAGCGTAGAGCTTTGCATGACATGTGCGTACGAGTCACGGTGGCAATCATTCTTGAAGCGCTCGCCCTTCCCGCGCCCTTGGGTAACACGGCGCGCCTCCGGACTCGGCGGAGCCACAATCGAACCCCAGATAGCTTCGCATTGAGGGTCACCGATCGTTTGGCGAACTGATGTTGCACTATTATCCTGCTTTACGAGACAGAAATCAGTATATGATGCTCAGGCTGATAGTGAAGCGGAAGTCGCCTACCCGTACTTGGGGACAATTCAACTGAGAGGAGCCTTCTGAGGCGAAATTCACATTTGCAGACACTGGCATCGTAACGGAGCCCATATCCAGGTGCTATGGGGCCGAGATTATCGTCAACGGCGGCGAAGAGAGGGGGTGACAGGGCCGCGCGGCGCAGGGCACCGGTATGGAGTGATGCACTCACACCCAAGACATGCACCGATGGCTTGGCAGATTCTTGCGACATTGAAAAGACAGACCCGACGTCCCAGGGAGAAGGTTTACGGACAGGGAGACTTTGTTGGAGAGTTCAAACGCAGTAATGGGGGTTGGTGCGATTGGGGGCATAGAGCGGCCGCGACAAAGCCTCATGTTGATTCCGAGTACAACAATGTGTTGCATTTCTATACTTGGTATCAGGAGGTGCACATACCCCGAATGGGCACGAATACTGTGTCTTGATGGTTGTGGACGAAGTTCGCGTTGTGTAAACGAGGAATATGAGAGTCGGTCCGCAAGATGTATATGATGGACTTCCGGCTTATTTTATCCGAATTCGTCAGCGATCGAGAATCACAGCCCCTGGCTGCATCATTGACTTGTACCAACTGAAGCGAAGCCGCGAAGCTTCTCCCCAACTTCTCCCGGCTTCAGAATCCTTATTTGATTACGGCGGTCGGCTCTCATTACTATTAGGCTTGTAGCTCAAGCGCTCACCCACTGTGGGTGTGACATCGTCATTGAACATGTGATACGGCCACGCCGTAGCCATATGGGGTCCGAGATAATTGGAAGGATACGATTTTACTATGCTGGCAGATAGCTGTCTACTAACAAAATTTATACGGGGTTTCCAGTGGCTTAGTGGATGGACTAATTTATACGAGTCGGCTACTGTGCTGCGCGCAGCCATGCCTGCTCCAACATTTTAGCCAATTGACTTTCACTACCAACTTTATGGGAAGAGATGAGGTGGTCACGGTACTGCAAGAGTGTGCCTTGCCATGGAGACTCGCAAGCCTCACATTCTTGAATTATCACGTCCATGTGGCTTTGAGGCGGTGGATCCACGTTAACGGCTGCGATGATGGCGGTTCCGCCCGGTGGCTAGAAAGGCAAGAATTGTTAATTCGAGAAGAATGGCCCGACATATGCTACCTCTTACCTGGTGATCACGACCAGGTCCCTGCGAGGCTAATGGACCGCGTCCGTCCTCGAGACTCAACGCTCCAGAATGTCGAAGGTATGCTTTAATTCTCTCCCAATCGATTTGGCTTCGTCCTCGACCGCGAACGCTGCTGACAGTCTGATTTACTCGGGGAGGCATGAAGGCAGTGGCCATGGAACTCTAATAGTCGGGCTGGGTGGGGCCTTTAAACCCATCATAGTGCCCAGTGGCACTATGAACGAGACGGTCGTTGCCAGCGTCATTCAATGGCCTATCGGCACATTGCCAGTGCCCGAGTGTTCACGAGAGTGGTCCAAAGACGAGCGTTGCCAACGTAGAGTTGCCAAAATTCTGATCGACGAGCAGCAGACATTCCGGCGACCGTAGAGCCACCGACGTCGCCACTGGGCTGAAGTGACGTCGGCACAAATGGTACAGTATAACCGCTAATAGAGGAGCCACCAGAGGTCCAGCGCCAGAGAAACATTTGCGCACGTCCTTGCATCGTGTGGCTTCAATGCTTCACCAGTGCCTTGCCTCAGGAACAACGAGCACCAGTACCAGCCTGTAGCTAATGGCTACGTAGCATTCTGAGCTTGAAGTATCATCGTGCCCGGCAGCGATTCAGAGAGTACCGAGATTCAACTGTGATTTCCGTTGGCACGGTTTCAAGTGTAGACGCGTACCAGCACTGAGCTCGAGATTGAGTATAGTTGCAGGCACAATTACTCGAAAGTCAAGTCAAGGTAGGACCATATGCACTGGATTGGATCACAGAAAGGGGTCGAAAGCTGAAAGCTGTTGACATCAACTTGTGCTGTCGTGAACTTCCGATGGATGACACGGTTCAAGGCAGTTCGACTTTGTTCGACAGAGAGACCGAGAGTTCCGGGCGGCCCGGTGGAATCGAGGAGCCCGGACAGGCCCCCTGAAAATGCCGGGTAGGGTCGAATCAAAATCCACCACAAACTGGACCAAAATTGCCCGAATGTTGGATCCAGTTTGGCGGGAGTCCACCACAAGCTCATCAGCTTAGTAAGCGGATCCCGGATCTCAAGATCCACCACGGATCGGCGCCGTTGGTATGTGGATTGATCCACAATCCACCACGCGACCCTGACCAACATGGTGTCTCTCCACCCAAGTCTGCAGGAAACACTATGGGTGTCTCTGTCTGTCTCTGCCACACTTCGGCACCTCTAATGCTTTCCACAGAGTCGACGGATTTGCCACAAACTTGGGCTGGCTCAGTGTACACTCGTCGGACACACCTGTACTAGATTTAAGCTGCAATGGGATGACTCTTTGATACTCGCTCTATCCCACCCTTCTCCCATCAATCATGGCCAGTGTACATGATGATGACCAACGCCCCGAGACTATCAGCATCGCTGGGTCTCCTCCACCGTTTCCCACAGAAAGCGACTCGGACTCTCTGCAGCTCTGGATTGGACACGGAAAGACGTACAAAGACATTCCGCCCGCAATCTCTCAGGAACTCCTGCGTCGTCTTACCGTATCAGACAACGACCTCACACTTCTCCCTCCCGATACTCTGCTCATCCCCGACCTTGTCAAACTGGATCTCCCACAGGTTCTCGCCGAAGAGACATGCAAGGACCCACGTCGATCATTCTTCAGTGCTACACCGACCGCATCACTCGCGTGCTGTCTCTCGCGTCCAGTCCCTTCTCGCGAGACTATACGAAATCTACGTGATCACGCTGGACAAGCTATGCTCGATGGGAAGTTATCCATCCGTGATGTCACGCAGAAGAATTCCAACACGTATTACCCATTCAATGTGCTCACGTTCTGGACGTACCTTGCAGGTGCTGTCCATGCCAGGCAGCAGTGGTCATCTGCATACGCTTGGCTCAAGCGTCACTCTGGTGTTCATGCAGAGTTCGACGCCCTTGCTTCACGCGTCCACGACATCCTAGAACGACGCTGACTCTGAACCAACAGAGCATCACCAACTAGCGCGGAAAATCTGCGATCTTATTGACGAAATTGACGCACCGGACAGCACCGTGCAAACGAATGCTGGAGTACTGCGACGCCTTCGGTACTCCAAAGGGACTGGGCTTGTCAACTACTTGGCTGAGGCTGAGGCTGAGGCGAAAGAACAGAATAACGGGAATGCTCGTAACGCGAAAATCGTCGCTGATGGTGCCGGGGCTTTGGTACGTGGCTTCATTGTTCTGGCGCAGCGCAGATACTGAATTTCACGCTATATGATGCTAATCAGGTGGTTAAGAAACGACAGCAAGCCTTCAAGATGCTGCCAATGTCTGACATGCTCGCAACGGCGAAGATCAGCATGTTTTCTCCGCTACGAAACGATGCGTTCGGCATCGTTGCAATTGACCAACAGTTGATGATCGCGCAAGGCAAGTTCTTCTGCATCTGCGATTTGCTTATACGACCTCATCTTACGATCTTGTACCCCTGGCAGTGATAACAATGTATGTAAAGATCGGCTCTGGAAAAGTCATCCGTCACGGGTGGACCGATAAAGCGACGTCCGTGGGCTCGCTATCTTACATCGTCGTCCAGTTATGGGAGCAAAGTCGCCAGCGCACACAGTTCAAGAACTTACATGCTCCCACAACGAAGCTCGGCGTCCCTCGCTTTGCGCATCTCAGTGCAAATAACTTCTTATACACACTGCCAGCTGGATTCACTTCAAGGACTGATCGTGGCGCCCTCCAAGTGAACGCGACGTTTATCACTGATGTATTCGATAAATTGCAGGTCTCACGAACCCCGATCATGCATTCTCTCGAGGATCTTCGCAAGATACTCGCGTCCAAAGATGCAGGGGAGCTCGAGATCACACTATAGATTATTTTTACGGTTTTGGGGGGAATTTATTGTATTTTTTCGAGGTTGGATCAGATAATCCACCACTTGGCGTCACTTTGCCTAAGTCGGATCAGATAATCCACCACGGGCCCCGGAATTTGGGCCTCAAAAAGTCCACCACAGATGCCCCAAAATGGCTGTTGGTTGGATCCGACCCTACCCGGCATTTTCAGGGGGCCTGCCCGGACTAGCCCGGATTATCGATCACTGCGGACCGCGGCTACCGCGCTTGGGTGCCCAGTGGCAACCGCCGTGCCTCCGATCTCAGCCTGGCAAAATTCAGTCAGTGCCAGCCTTCAGTTAGTGCCAACAAGTGCCAACCTAGGCTCACTGCAACTGTGCCAATGGAATCCCCCAGCGCTATATCTACTTCGTCATGTTGGCCTCCGCGCGACGCCACACCGTACACGCCTGACCAGCAGTATGGTGCTTTCTCAGGCCAACACTACCGATCTTCAGTCTCTCTTCAAAAATGCTCTGGACAACTACTCTCGAAACACAGGAGTAGATCTTGCTTCCCACAGCCTGGCACATAAACTCAAGGGCTGCAGTACTGTCGAGGACGTCAACGAGATATTTCAAGAGCAAATGAGTTTCTTTGACGACTTCAGAGCATCACAGAAGACAGGAAAGATCATGAGAGCTCTCGGGCCGGTCGTGGATATCACATTCGCGCTCGTCAGCAATGGAGCCTTATGCGAAAGCATCAGTTTGGTGAGGCACCGTTTCGCCGCTGGGGTGTGAGAGGAGCTCTGACTGGTGGCTCACCAGGCAATGCCTCCCGCAAGAGCCGTATTTGCCAGCATCGGCATCCTTCTGGAGGTTCCGGTCCTATTTTTCCGTTACGAAATTCACAGACTGATAAACTAGTAGGCAGTAAAGAAGGTTAGCAGCGGCTACAACACGGTCACGTCCCTGTTCAAGTCTATCAAGAATTTCCTCGGGCGCCTCGAGGTATATATGCGGAAGCCACCAACGTCCGTTCTGTCCACAGCAATAGTATACATAGTAGCGGAGCTTCTCTCGATCTTCGCCCTCGTTACTAAACAGATCAAACAAGGCAGACTCAGTGAGTTTGTCGTTATGGGCGTCTTCAATGCTTGCGCTCTATGCTCAGCGTGACTGGCAGGGGCCCTTATGAAAGCGTTGCGAGGAAAGACCGAAGTCGAAGATGCATTGAGGCTTCTAGATCAACTGACCAGAGATGAGGCTGTGGCTGTGGGTGTAGAAACTTGGGATGGTGTTCGCGGTCTCGTCAGCGAGGCACGTCAATGGGCAGAATACCGACGTTCGTCGTCCTCCTTCAATAGCTTCAATCGGACACTGACAACCCCGGGCAGGCGCTCAGCTTCTCTGTCGCTACCGGGAGTGGCTGTCTGCGCCGCATCCGTCGACGAACCACAATGCTGCATGCGCGGTCCGTCTCGGCGGCACTGGAAAGTGGTTTCTGGAAGGGAGCGTCTACCGAGAGTGGAAGGCGGGCGGTTCGTTGCTCTGGATCCACGGGAAATGTGGGGTCCCTCCAGCTTTCTGATTCTACGTGCCATTCTAATCATATCTCCACAGTGGGGTCGGGAAAGACTGTCCTCTGGTGCGCCGCATCACTGCCAAGCTTCCTTCGTGGCTTACTTCCTAGCTAGTTCGTCCATCATTGAGGACATACTGCGTCTACGCGCCACAGAATCAGTATCTGTGGCCTACTTCTACTGTGACTTTGGAGACCCCACAAAGAAGAGTATCAGGGGCCTTCTCTGTTCGATACTGGTTCAACTCTGCACGCAGTCAGAATCTCACACCGAACATCTTTCGGCCCTATATTCGACGCACGACGGCGGTTTTCGACAGCCGAGCGACGACGAACTTGTGAGATGCTTGAAGAGCATGCTCGAGTCACCAAAAAGCGGCACAAAATACCTCATCATTGATGCACTAGACGAATGTTCCGACTCTGGCCTTCCACCTCCGCGCGCAAAAATTATTGATCTTCTGAAAGAGCTTTGCTCCCTGTACCGCTCTCACGGCGTGCGCGTATGCATTTTTAGTCGCCCCGAGCACGACATCCAGTCGAGCCTCGAACCACTGGAACCCCAAGTCATGTCCCTTGATACCGCAGGTGGTCATGCCCGGGACATTGTGCATTATGTCGATTCAACTATCGCCTCGGATCCGGAAATGTCTGGATGGGACACGAACATCAAGAATGTGGTTGTCGAGACACTGTCTCAGAAAGCCCATGGAATGTAAGTCTTGGAAGTTTGCTATCAGGGACGTATTTGCATCTGCCTGCTTCATAGGTTCCGATACGTCTCCTGTCAGCTGGAAGCTCTGCGCGAATGTCACCCGCCAGATGTCCCATCCGCACTGGTCGGATTTCCCAAAGGCTTGGAAGAGACGTACGAGCGCGCACTGCATCGCATCTCTGAGAGGAAGTGGAAATACGCCTATCGCCTTTTCCAGCGTCTCATCCGAGCTTCCGGTCCGCTCAGAGTCGACGAAGCCGCCAGGATTTTCTCAATCGACTTCGAATCGCGGCCTGCCCCAGGCGACCCAGAAAGAGCTCTCTTATCCATATGTTCCAGTCTCGTCACCATTGCTAGCGATGCCTCCGGGCGCCGCGTTGTGCAGTTTGCCCACTTTTCTGTGGGAGAATACCTGACTTCTGCCGGCCTTGCGCTGTCGCGTAACATCAAGACCTCCCGCTATCACGTCGGCCCGGAACTATCGCGCACAACTCCTGTGCACACGTGCGTTATCGTCGTATCTTCTCAAAGCCGGATGGCTCCAGGCGGTGGCTCCCCAGAATATGCGCTCAACAATGCTCTCCGAAGCCTGTTCCCCCCTACCACGCCCATTGACGTCTCACAGCTCACCGCTGTGACTACTCCGAGCCACTCACTTGACCCACAATGCCCGGCGTGCTACCTGCATATTTTCCTCCCGAAATGTGTAGGTGCGTTTGGTGCCTTGCAAGCTGCGTCAGCAAACGGTCATCTGGAGACCATTAGAAGTCCCACTGATACTGCGGGACCACTCCCGGATGACGATTTTAATCAAGAAAATGAAGAAAAGACACAGTGGCGGTGTGTATCGTACAACGGCCCTCGTGGAAGCACGGCTTCACCGGTCGAGAAGAGCGCGAACGCCATCGGACCCAGGGGGATCACTGCGTTACTAAATGGCTGCATCAGCTCCGACAGTCGGCCATGCCTGGACCCCAAGTATATGGAGACGCACGAGGAAATGAGAGCCGTGAGCCTTGGTTTAGAGGAGAGGGATGGTGTCTTACGGATGACGGACACGATTTGCAGTTCGAGGGTGGCGCGGACGTGAATGTTTAGCCATGCGGATGTATGGCCACGCTAACTTAGAGTTGGGAAGGGTGACTGGTCGGTGACTAATGTTTCTATACCACATATACGAGGGACGATAGGATAGCAGTCCCGAGAAGCTGAGTGCGATTGTATGTATGTAAGCTTACAACGAGGGCCGCGTTATCACTGGTCAATGGATTGCCAGTGTACGGGCAGACTGTCTGTGCGAACATTTTCCAGTACCGTGAGGCAAAACTTGCCAATGTTGCTAGCTTCCATCAGAAGCTGTTTACACTCTGTAGACCTTGTATTATTCCTTCAAATGCTCAGACATCTCCTCGGGTCGACTCCGGTTTGACAGTGGCTATCTGGTACTCATCTCCCTCTGCTCTCCATCTGCTTTCCGCGTACGTGGATGGTTGACCGGCTTGCTACTCGGTGAAGTTGCTTTCGAATGAGTGAGAGCCATGAGGGGTCCTGATCCGGGGTTGAGACAGAGACCGGCGCCCCGAAGGCGTTCCACAGGACATGTTCGCTGCTATTACCGTCCCAGCGCGAACGAAGAACGTATGGAAGAGAGCACATTGCAGACGACGCAGCACGTAACGACCCGTCACCCAACCCTCGCGATTGATCATGAAGCCCGACAGTCAAATAGTTGGACATACAATAGAAGATCCCAGCGCTACAAGAAGCCCACACAGCCCACCTCACAGCGCGTCAAAGTTGATATGATGCGACGCGCGCCGGCGCTCCAGCTCGTCCTCCCGCTAGAACACGCGCCAATCAGCCCAGGGCCAGCGCACAGACCGCCCCCGCGCGACGCACCTTCTCGTTCAGATGCAGCACGAGCACGACGCCCGCGAGCGCGCCCATCGCGCCGAGCACGCTCGCGCCGACCCACGGGATCCACTGCCCGGGCCGGAGGTAGAGCGCCTTGTGCCACGCGGCGCCGCCCGCGGCGCCCGGGTTGACGACGAGCTTCGAGTTGGGGATGACCATCTCGAGCGCGGCGACGCGCGCGCGCGCGGCGCCCACGAAGAGGTTCTCGATGTAGTTGTTCGTGCGCCCGAGGCCGAAGAACGCGTACGGCGGGTGCAGCGCCTGGTACGCCGTCTGCGGCAGCTGCAGGACCTGCGCGGCCGCGCGCCGGCCCGAGGTGTCGAGGATCGTGTATTTGTAGCTCGCGCCGGCCGTGCTCACGCCGAAGGGCTGCGCGGGTGGGTCAGGATGTGCGGGGCAGGATGGGGCGGGGGGAGACGGACGTGGTAGCGCGCGAGGCTGGCGTTTGCGGGCGTGCACCACCCAGAGCCGCATGCGCCGTTCAGCACTGCCGCGATCCGTCAGCATCACGAGACGTAGAAATTATGGAGTGTGCGCACGGATCGCCTTCATGAAGAACGCGTCGTAGTAGAAGTTGTTCTGCACGAACAGCACGTGCCCTGCGCCCTGCCCGCCTGTGCGCTGCACGAGGATGTCGAGCGTGCCGTCCTCGTCCATATCAACGAACGCCGCGCCGCACGCGTCTGTGACGCTCGCGAGCGGCTCGACGCCCTTGCGGACCTCGCGCCATCCGCGACGCGCACCAGGCACCGCACAACCAGGCACTCCGTGCGCGCACGCCGTGGAGAGCAGCAGGCGCACGCGACCGCCCGTCAAGAGGAGTAGATCAGGGAATCCGTCAAGGTCAGCGTCTCCCGTGCGTGGGAGGACAGGCTGTGCTGGCGAGAAGGAGGTATCCAGAACTTGGAGCGTCGCATGGTCCTGCAACAGGTCCTTGACTGGTACGCTTACGTAATTCTGGGAATCTCGGCGTCAGTGCTGGCAGCTGGAAGCGCGAGAGGACGGACGAACCGGACCAGAGAAGGAAAAGTTGAAATGTGGGTCGGCGACACAGAGTGCATCAGGCTGGCGGCATGGGCCTGCGTTTGCGGGGTCGCTTGTGAATGGGATGGAGGAGGCAGAGGCGCAGAGAGGGAGTTGCATGTTGTAAGCGATGTTGAGGGCGCAGTCGGTCCCAAGTCCAGTGGACTGAGAGACAGAGTTGCAGGTGGTAATAAGGAGGTCGATTGTTCCATCACGGTCTGCGGAATATACTCAATGACGAAAGGCATCTCGGCAAGAAGTGCGCACCCATGTCGGCGAAGACCACAGACTGCGTACCAGCAGGAAGGGGTCCGCTTTGAGCCAAAGCATAGCCACCATCCGGTTCGCTTGTCCAGACTTGATAGGATTTTTGCCCGGGCGCGTCGTCGCAGACCAAAAACAAGTCTAGATAGTCTGTCAGTGGACGTGTTCGAGTTGGATATCGAGTCACGTGCCTGCGACGCAGTCACCGTTGAGGTCGACTGCAGCGTTACTGTGCGGATTCGAGATGCGGCACTGGGGTCCCGCAAGAGGAGCGTCGATGCTAATTTGAGCATGAGTGCGATGTATCGATGCATGCATCAAACACCTACACCTCGTACAACCCACTGGAAGGATCCGACGCGTTCCACACGTTCTTCCACACTTTGAGCTGAGAGCTCCCTGACTGGAGGCCAAGCAGGCTTATTTGCATCCGCCCGTCGATATCAAATGGAATTGGCTGCGCAAGGGCTGACGGGGGAAGTTCGATAGGGTTCATATCTACGCGACCATGAGCGGTGTGGAGGCTGGGGGCGCGTGCGTAATGCTCACAAAAGCCACCGCCAGGTTTGGCGGTGTATACGGAGAGGGAGAGCTGAGAAGATGCGGCGCCCTGCGCCATGACGAGCACGTCGATGGTGCCGTCGTGCGTAAAGTCGCCCGGGACGACGTTGTATACGCGCTGTGGATGGTGGAACGACGCCGACCGACGGAAGGAAAAGTCGTCTGCACCGCATACTCAGGATGAGCATACGTCGTACTGGAACGTGCTGCGCACCATGGTTCCAGAGATAGGTGGAGAGGGTGTGCTGGTCCGAGGCCAGCATCATGACGTCCATACTGCCAGCCATCGATCAGCGCGTCGCGTAGGCGGCAACATGGGGCACGCACAACTGGTCGCCATTAAAGTCGCCAAAGGCGACGACGCGTCCGTCGCCGTCGTTGAGGCCGAGCGAGCCGGCGCCGACGAGCGCGTTGCCCGCGAAGCGCTTTGGGGGGAAGGGCCAGAGCGCGGTGGTGGGGGCGGCGAAGAGAGCGATGCTGGCGACGAAGAAGAGGAGGGAGAGGCGGCGTGGGGGGCGGAAGCGGCGGCCAAGTAAGATGCGCATCTTGCGGGCGGCGTGAGGGTCATGTAAGGAGGGTCCGCGATACGAGTGCTAGCGGCTCGGGTGAGTCTCAGTGCCCTAAGAGTCGATAGCGGACTCTGCCAAGTTGTGTGTACCCGTTATCGTTCAAGAATCCCTCGTCGAGTCCGCAGGCGATGTCAACAGCGCGCTCGCTTTGAATATGTTGCCAATGAGCACCAGGGCCTGGCAGGATCGCAGTCGGTCTGTTCTTCACTTGGTTTCAGTCCCGAAGCCGGCCCCCGACTCGCGGGAACACGTAGCATGTCACACGTAACATACGTGACAGTCAATCAAGTCACACTCAACAGCCTCGTCCACCATCAACCAGCCATGATAAATCCAGAGTGCTTTGGTGTGGCACTACCTCTGGAAGAGAGGGGCCCCATTTTACGTTCATCACAACGCTGTCCGCTGGGAAGAGCTGAGATCAGAGATGGATATCCGCGAAACGGCAGTGCAGAGCGTGACTGTGACAGAGAGAAAAGATATAACAGAACTTTTCTGGATGCGACCGATTCAAGTCCCGCCCTGCCATCAAGAGAGCCCCGATAGCCCTCGGTTCCCCACTACGACCTTCTTCACGCTCTATCCTCTCTCTTCGCCTTTGCCTTCCGCCCACTCCTAGACCGTTATCCCCAATTAATCATGACCGAAGGCAGCAACTTTGACTATCTCTTCAAGGTATGTCCCTGCCGGTGCTATATGGGCGCCACGCTGAGCTGCGCATCATCACCCAGGTGGTCCTGATTGGCGACTCTGGTGTCGGAAAGTCGTCAGTGTCCCCTGCACAACCCTTTCCATTCGACATGACCTGACATCTCTGTATCCTTTCTCCGCAGAAATTGTACGTTTGAACCTTTCGAAACGAGGGCCATGCTAAACTGCTGTCGTCACAGT